>JAQBSW010007342.1:0-41458 GCA_029291075.1 Eudiplozoon nipponicum | reverse complement strand
AGTTTTGTTATGTTGTTCGACGATTGGTTAAAAACAATGGGATTGGTGTTTACTAACAAGCTCGCGAACTCGATTCAAATATTTGCTTATATTGTGTTTATTGTTGAAATGACTTTTGAAAAATATTTACTTGTGCAGCTTTTCCAATTTTCGTTTCATAATTAATGTTTCGGAACCGTAGAGTGCTCCTTCATCAGATACGTTATCACAGATACATTTAACATATAGTTTTACAGAACAACTTCTGTCCGTTTCCACAACATGGTCATCAACTCTGAATTTCCGCGAAAATATAATAATATCGAGGAAAGATATGAAATGCCCACTAAACATGTTAGGGAAAACGCAAAATTACCATACAATAAAAAAATTCTTAAATTGTTGTTAAAGGCTATTTAATTCATTTCTTGAGAGACTCAGTATTTAAATACGGGATTCGAGGATTGGGATAGGTGGAACGTACTTAGGCGCTGAAGACGAACGAATATCTCTTAGTTATTGATTGGCATAACAGTAAATTGGTAAGACTACATTTCCCTCGTAACTGAGATAACTAAAGTTTAAAGAGACTGAACTACTTAAGTGAATAGCACTATTTAATCTAGAAAAATGCATAATTTAAAATAATAATATATAACCCGGACGCTCGTAAACATAGTAAAACTACAGAACCCAACCATCAATCATGAGATATTGAAATAAAAAAATCATTTAATGCTTAACATAACTGAAAGAATCTGGTAGTGGTGAATGGTTTTGTTTATAATGTCAAGCCAAATGTCTATTCTATGAGGAGTAAGTGGTGATGACCCTAAATAGGGCCATATCCACGTACTTATTTAGAAACGCGGTATATCTGACTTTCTGGAAGATGCTGGTGACCACAACATATTCTAAGCTAAAGTAAGCTAGCGCAAGGAAAATGGTGATACAATTTAAATACATATAAAGATTGCCTACTATGGGAACTTGTCTAGCCAATTCGAGGATTCAAACTCATTCAACGCTCATGATGCGATACTCTGACAAAAATACTTATGCTTACATCGAAATAGCTAGCAGCGAGTCGTTGGTTACGCTACATCAGAATAGAGAGGGAAAGACTGTTTGAATTATTTAGCAAATATTTGAATGTGAATGGGCAGTGACATGCAATAAAAATTGTTTTCGTTCGGCATAAAATTATTATTACTGAAATCGTAACCTTAGAAAAGCTAAAGAAGTAGTATTAGAAGAACTGTTGAAAAACCGATAAAAATCGAAGATCGTACTCAATTGCAGCTTGATCTACAATATGACACCGAAACTGCTTGTAATTGCTCCGCAACTAGTTAGACATCAATATATGATTAAAATACATTAGGCGGATGAGAGTGTGAGAATTACAAATTAGCATATGATTTGAATTAGGTACAAAGATAATGCAAGGAAAAAGGACAAATAAATTGTGGAAATGCACGGTGTATCAAAAATAAAAAAAAACGGATAAATCGAAGATGGCGCGGCTGCAGTTGTGATGTGTTGAGACAAGAGCTGACTCACTAGATTCAAAATTCAATCATACCTCCACCTACACCAATGATGAGTGTGAACGGAACGACGATGTTAAACCATTTAAGAACGGTTTTTACGGAGGTAACGAATAGGCGTGCAACATATTCTTGGGTAAACTAACATGGAAAATTAGGACAGATCAGAGAAAATGCGAAATAACAAAGAAGCAAACAGTTAGACAAAGAAATCCATAACTAAATGAAAGTGAGAATTTAAATTCTACAAGACAGTGAATTTGCCTAACTACCTATTTAAAGACGACGAAATTTATTAGCACAAAGGTGTCAATGATCGTTCATGATGGTACACAGTTCACTTCGCTATGTTATAATTTAATGTCGACAAATTAATCAATTATCGTCGACGAAACTTCATAATTAAACTGAAAGGTAAGAAACACATGATGCTTTCTAAACTGTCGAATAAATATTTCAATGCACAAAATTAACTCGAAATTCGATAGAAAACTGCAGACACCTTTTTAATATATGGCATATAAGCTGTGAAATTCCACAGGTAGTGGTCACATAATTTGGTTACCATTTTTACCACTACTGGGAAAAAGATAAATTGTATATTTAGTTATACTATCATGCGACATATAGGTGGCTTGATCAGATAGCTATTGATGGAATTTAATTCGGCTCTCGTCACATTCATCGTGGTTGGTAGCAGCGCTGAGAACCTCTAAATACTGTCTATTGGCCCAACGATCATCTGGCAACCTTCTACAGCTGTTCTCATTTTGGTACCGACAGTGAAATGGGCAGCTTTGTTATGGATCTGACGAGAGTGATGAGCCCATCCTCACAATTCAGGTGACAATGTCTGTTTGCACGAATGCTCTGAGAAACGCCAGATATTCAGAACCAGATTAAGTCTTTGATTAATTAAATACTACCACCAAATTGCATTTCATTAAATCAAACAATAATTGTGAATTATAGCTTCTGAAACTTCGCATATGGACGTGAAATATGCACTCCGTTTCGTATCAACCTCGCTTGGATAGCATGAATGCACATCAGAAAACTAAATAATGTGTATTAAACTGAAACTGATTTTTAATGGCTTTGAAATCTAAAACGCGTCTCTCATTCTCAGAAGCCTCACATTTATAGAAATAAACTCAAATTTAGGCTGGAAACTTACTATGCAATTAAACAATCATTGATTTTGTGAGTGGCCAACAAATTTCAATCAAGGTGGCAATTTCGATATAAACCCCAATCTCATTATATTTACATTTGTCAGTATAAATTAAGAATTGTGTTAGTTAAAAAAGGAAATTCATCCAGTAGACCGGTTTCGTCCTTACTGTTAACTCTTCAAGTACTGTCCGGAGTTTTCCGGTAGAGATGTCTTGAAATTAAATTAGTTTGATTCGGAATTTTTGACTTCATCCAGTGCGCCATCCTGCCGCACAATACGAACAATTTTCGATTATATAACAATTAATGATTTTGGGCTAGCTAATCCTTCAGGTGGAGCCTAGGTGTCATCTCGTTAGACCTGAAATTCGAAATAGGCACCCTGATTCTAAAATTATAGAGCTTTCACCACGCAATTTGTGTAGGTGTTAATGACTTGAAAATTTATACACAATCATTGATTGCCCGGGTGGAGTTAACTTTTATTTAAATCAAGTTTGCCAGATCGATGTAAACAACAAATCTCATTATGTATACATATGCCAATATAAACTAAGCGTTGCAGAAGATAGCAAAGGCAATTCGTCCAGGAGGACGATTTTGCCCTTATTAGGAACTCTTCAAATACTGTCCGTGGCAAATTCTGGACAATAAAAACGGAAAAAACCGCGCTTTTAGATGAATTTAAATTTTCTAAATTACGCAATTCTTAGTCTATACTGAAAAATGTAAATATATAATGGGATCGATGCTTATATCAGTATGGCAAACATGATTTAAATAATTTTTATCACTGTGCGCGCAAAAAATGCTTGTTTTTTTCATCCAGTAGGAACTCGTAATTTACTGTTCAGTATATTTGCTTCGAACAGGGCTCGAATCTTGAATCTTTAGCTTCGGTGTTTGTGATCGCATCCACTGAGCCACCTCGCCGCGCACCAACTTATGTATTTGGTAAACCTTTCCTTTGGGTGGAACCTATGTGGCTTCTCCTTAGATCTAAATATTTAACTAGCCACCACGAATATGCCATTATAGAACGTACACTACGCAATTTGGGGTTAATATTATTTAATAACTTGCTATACAGTCATAATCCAAATTATTTTCCAATGCCGCGTTTTGCGTACGCGGGTAATAGCTTTGCACGGACAGTTTCACAGACATCCGATTGATCACAATTTCCAGTTTCGTTTTGTCTTTGATCGGGTTGAGTTAGTAATCGTCCAAATGGAAATGCGGTTCTATCACATCTTTGTTTGCAGCGGCGTTTCGGAAGAGTACGTCCTTTCCATCTTTCAGGCCAGTTGCTACTTATATCCGCAGCTTATTATGCCTCACAATGGCAAATTTGGCCGTCTGCTATTGTGCTTGTGGATATCGGAGACAATTGACCTGAAGATGGAAGTGGGATTCAACTTCCGAAACGTAGCCAGTAAACAAAGATGTAATAGAACCGCATTTCCATTGGGACGAATACAAACTCAACCCGATCAAAGACAAAACAAAATTGGAAATTGTGATCAATCGGATCTTGTGAAACTGTCCGTGCAAAGCTACTACCCGCGTACACAAAACGCGGCATTGGAAAATATGAAGCTGGCACTTCGCAATCAAATTTCAAAAAGTAATCCAAATTAGTTTCTCAGTTGCGTCATATTTATATTACATTTCCTATTCAGTAATAATTGACTGGATGAATTTTTCTTAACGATATTTATAATAATTAGAGGCAAATATGAAAAACTATTATTATTGAGAGCCGTATTTAAGCTTTCATAACATTTTATGCAAATTTATATTAATTTCAATTTGCGATCTTGATATAATCACCAATTTCGTTATATTTATACACTTGTCAGTCTCAACTGAGCATTGCATAATTTAGAAAATGCAATTCATCCAGTAGACCGGTTTCGAATTTATTGGAGACTCTTCAAGTACTGCTGCTGGCAAGGTTCGAAACTGGACATGTCTGCTTTGGAGTTTGTTTCTCTAACCACTGAGCCTCATGCCGCATAAATTTATTGCGCATGTTGCTGGTACAAAAGTTATTAATTTTTGTTTGTGCTCTGCCAATGTTCGTGAGCAATAATTTGGTCATAATGCGATTAAAGATAGATTTGATTATCACGCCATCGGATTGATGAAGGACACAAATGATGAGTGCATGCTTAATTCCGCAAGATAATTGGAAAATTATCAATTGCAATATGTCTCTTCTATGTATAGAGCAGAATGATTAGTAAAACCAATCTAGTTGAAAATCAATAGTTAAATTTGAGACTCCAATCCTCCGGGTTATCATAAAAAGTGAAATTGCTTTGGGAATAAAAGTGATCGTGCTAACTTTGATAAACAATAGAAGAGAATTATACTGACAAGTAAAGTTGGCGCTTGGTAACTCTGATTAAATCATGTGAAAAGGATCTTTATTTATTTTTAATGGCTTTTTTAAGACAAAATGGTTGGGAAATTTAGGGATTGAAGGTTACATATTTATTCGATTACCGGGAAAATCCAGGCTAGTTGATGTAAAATTGAAATTGTCCACAGACGTGTCTCTTCGTCTTCTGTTCAAATCCTCTTTGATGCCCGTTTCCTGTGGTACCACAAATCGCCAGTCGATACGTAAACAGTCAAAGCCGTTTTCGTACTCGTCGGCTGTAGCTTGTTCTATATCAATGCCGCGGAACGGTCCACTTTGTTCAAAAGGTAGACGAAATCCAGGCTTACACACACACTCATAACCACCACGATAGAAACCATATCCAGGCAATGGAACACACTGTATAAAAAAGAAACAAAAAAATACGAAAAAACAGACATTTGTAAAGTCCCTATAGTTTAATACACGCCACATAATGAAATTGAAATTGGCGACAGTATTTAGTTAGGCAATTACTTAACTGGAAACTGATTGGCTGGCTTTGCAACAAGTAAAATTGTGACAAGGTCAATATTTAGAACCATCAACAAATATTTCGTCGTAATATCTACATTAAATGTGGCTGTATATATATGAAAATACACTGATGTAACTTATATCAAACGCGATAAAAACTTAATGCCGCGTAAGTGTAGACAAATCGTATAGTTTCTCGTTTAAATTATTATTAATCTTTGCATTCAGTTTTTGAAAGTAAGACTGTTTTTTCTTTAAAGAGTAGACATTGAAATAGCTTCGATAATGTTTCGCTATGGCTGGCCTAAAAATCAATGAGAAAATTTAGATTAAGTTTTAAACTTTTAATTGAATTATTTTATTTTTGAAAACTTATTTTAACGCATTTTAACTCGGTAGATTAAAGAGATCTGGTAAGAAATATTTTTTTATTTTACGTTAGAATGTATAGAATCATCAATACTTGCAATATTAAATAAAGCAGTTTTTAGCTTTCACGTTAAACTTAGCATAAGAAAAGTTAATTCTGAGCTTCTAGTATAGAGAACCTCGCGATGTAAGAACAACTGAAATGTATTGAAGAAATGATCTGCAAGCAATCGTGGCATAAATTATTAGTTACTCATGAAATCCATAATGATATGGTAGACATTTTCTGATTTCTTTGGTTGTCATAGATATAATTTAAATCCTATTTTGGAATTGAAATAAGCATCAACGATTTATTTTATGTAACTTGTCGTAGAAAATAATCAAACGCTTGTCAAATAACATGTAATAACGCGATTTAAGCTTCGAAGGTCATTATTTGAGATTAAACCCTAATTGATTGCGCGGGTGGTGGTAAAAATTCTTTAAATCATGTTTGCGAGCTTGAAGTAAACATCAATCCCATTCGTAAAACAACATAACAAAACTACCGCCAGGCGCAACGCACTGACGCGTTTCAACCTTCCATGATGATCATCAGAGTACGATGGCAAACTGACTATCGAGGATCAAACCGCATTGAATATATATGGAAATCAAATTTAGATATGCGGCTCTCACCTCTAGCAGTCTCGCATACATTGAATTTGACTGGAAATGTCGGCTGCACAATTTCTATGCAGTCACGAACATTAACTGTTTGTAGCTTTAGCCACAGACACATATATAGACAATACAATTAAACAATAATTGATTGCGCGAGTGGTGGTAACAATTAATTAAATTAAGTTTGCGAGCTTGAAGTAAACGCCAATCCCATTGTATTTAACCAGTCGTCGAACAACATAAAAAAACTACCGCCAGTCGCAACGCACTGACGCGTTTCGACCTTCCATGATCATCATCAGAGTACCACGGCAAACTGACTAGCGAGGATCAAACCGCATTTCATACATATATGGAAAGCAAAATTAGATATGCGGCTCTCACCTCTAGAAGTCTTGCATACATTGTACGCGAGATCGTTGGAAAACCAAGTATAACTGGATGACACCGCAAAATGTATACACTATGCTATGAAAAGCTAAGATACGCCTTCCGATCAACGTGAAATGCGGTAAGACATACTAACGAATTATGCTTACAAAACTTGTCATCTGTAAAAATCGCAATTTTTTAGGTAATGTTACTTTTCTATGCTGTAGAAGGTAATGATTGATTGAAGCAATTTTTCAGAAGTTTAAATACGGTTGACAACTGATTAAAGGATCTCTATAACTGCGGTAGACATTAACGTCACTGTAAAAGTGTATGTTCTTGCTAGTAGGATTGTTCCTTTACCGTTAGTAATTTATCGAATGAAGTGCTGTTTCTCCTGCGTGATTATTACTGATTTTTCGCGATTTACCTATGCCTAAATGTTCTATAAAGGAAATTGTGAATAGTCATGAAATGAGTTAAGCGTTCAATTAGAATTTTAATAACGATTTAGCTAAAAGTGAGGTTTGTTTATTATCAAAATTTAGCTTAACATGGCTTTTCATTAAGTTCAAATGCAACTTGAAAATAGTATGAAACTGTTTGTGGCAAACTAATTTATATGCAATTGTTTATTTTTGTGCAACTAGTAACAAATTAGTTCAAAGAAGGATAAGCCAGAGACAACATGAACGGAAATTACAATCTAGTTTACATTCGTGTACCGTCCTATTTTTATAATTTATCACCAAAATATATGGTGGGTAAAGGGCATAATACCGGCTCCTACTGATGAGTCGCAAGTAAGCACGACATGAATGTGCACGAGATTATACATTCCGTGCATGATGTCCTTGGTTTACTCTACTGATCATATTCGAACTATTTTGATACTATTCGCGTAACACCTAATACGCAATTGTATATATATTAGTTCTCCACCACAAACAGAATCTAACTATTATATATTTAATTGAATGATGTCATGATTACCACGAAATGTGATACCTGGTATCAATGGAGTAACAGGTGTCTAGGAGTAATTATACTTCTCAATTGTGGAGATCGTGAACACACATTGAAATCCATTATGCTGGTACCATGTACCTTTCCGATATCATGATTTTGATCTCAGGTACTGACACAATAGTCAGTATGTTCTTACCCTTTACTGACTTTGTATATATATTATGTATAGTTAGTTGACTTTGAAGTCGCATTGTCGTAGACTTTATATGAAGTTAGCTTCACTACTGCAGGTTTACAAATTCGTATAAGAGATTGTAGTGTCCTATTATCCCACATTCCTCACCCAAATATATGGTGGTTAAAGGACGTAATACCGGCTCCTACTGATGAGCACGAAACGAATGTGCATGAGATTATACTTTCCGTTCATGCTGTCTTTGGTTTTTCCTTCTGGTCACAACTGAACTAATTTGTTACTAGGTTCGCAAAACCTAATACATACTTACTGGATGAATTGCCCTTTCTATACTGTACAATACTAGTTTATACTGGCATATATAAGTAATTAATGGGACAGATGCTTATATCAAGATTGCAACCTTGATTACTCAAGATTTGATATCAGATGTAGCAGACATACCGTATAGATATATTCTTATATATGCTATGTATATATATATACATATATATATATATATATATATATATATACTCCTCTACCATATATAAATTAAACTAGGAATTATTATAGAGTATGACTGTTTGGCGTGAACTAAATATTGCAAAAAAATGGTAATTGCAATTCATGGAGTAGCCCAGTTTCGTCCTTATTAGATACTCATCAGTTACGTGCCAGAAACGTTGCGGACTGCATTCATACTTGGATGCAATTATATACTCATACACGCACAAAAACAGGCCCATTTATTCACAAATCATTTCGCAATAAACCGCAAAAAATAAATAGATGTAAAACTAAAAATCCGAGTAATTTTTATTCAATTAATTGAGAGAAACCCAGAATGTAAATAGGTGAAAGACTGGGTAAAATTATTTTATAAGCAGATAATATCAATTGCTACTAAATGTGCTACCTCTATATATATATATATATATATATATATATATATATATATATATATATATACCATATATATATACATATGATATTAACATCAATGAAACGCTCTGGTAGAATGTTCCTTAAGCAAAATTTTCCTGAGGTAGCCCAGTTCTTCCTCAATCTTGTGTTCAGAGCAGATCTTCTTGATTCTGTTTGCTAGGCTTGTTTACTAAGTTTCTTTTGTGGGATTTTGGTACACTATTGTTGTAGTGAATGTATTGTCCGGTGAAAGTGGATTTTCTATGTATGGTCAGTGTCAAATCTCCGTTTGCTTCTCGAGTTAGTTTGATGTCAAGGAAAGGAATACTGTCGTCTTTCTCTACCTCGAGAGTGAATTTGATGTCTGGATCGACTCCATTTGCTTGTTTGAGGATTTCGGAAGGGTCTGCTGCTTCTTAGATGACAAAACAAGATATCATCTACATACCTTTTGTAGAGTGCGCACTGGTCAATTATACCTTTTAGGCTCGTTTTTTCCAGGTGATACATGCATACATCTGCCAGGAGGGGTGCGATGCAACTTCCCATAGCTACACCATTGATCTGACGGTAGTATATACCTTCGAATGTAAATTGCACGTTTTTAGTACATTCTAATATGAGGTCTTTGATGTCATTGGTGTCTATAGGGAAGTCAAAAAACTCATTTTTGATGGGGTCACACAAGATCTCTGTTGTCTTACCCAGTGGTATGTTTGTAAATAAGGATGAGACGTCAAGCGAGAGAATTTATTCTGTAGGATGTTCTTCCCCTTTAATTCATTTGCTAGTTCGAAGGAGTCCTTGATAGTGTTAGCGTTTATGATGCTCCGTATTGGTTCAAGTAGTTTGCAGAGAAACTTGGCTGGTTTATGTTGTGGAGCGTTGATCATTGACAACAATCTACTAGTATCCAGCCAAGAACAAACAGGCCCTCGACTAGAATCAACAAACGTGCAATCGGATTGGCAACAAACTGAAGTGGAAATAACAGAGGCGCATACGATGACAGAAGTCTCCAAACAATGTGAGCGTTTAACACTGCAATCAACACTGGCGTTATTAACACGTGAAAACTTTGCGCAACGAGGTGAAACGATCAACTATACTGGGAAAAATAGCACTTGTATATGTAACAGTGAACAATGCGCACAAATGGTTAATTCTCAAACTATCAAAACAATAATGACAAGATCTCAGACATCACTTCGCAATACTGCGAGAATGACCTTTACATGCAAACACGCATACACACAAACACAAACGCATACACACAAACACAAACGCATACACACTCACCAACTAGTCAAAACAAGAAACAGCAGTAAAAACGAGTCAGATTTGTTACCACAAGCATAATCAAATGAAAACCCAAAATGTATAAATATGTATGATTGTATAAGAGATGATTAGTATTCACGAAATAAATGGCCTTTATCCACTTTGTTATTTGTGTTTTCCTAATTATAAGAATACTGTTAAATTAAAAAGGAATGGACATCATAAAGATTATCAAAGAGCGGAGTCAGCCTTTTACCCGTAAGGAACTAAACACTTATATTGCAGCCAACTGTACGTGTGCCAAACTTCTAGAAAGAATTAAGTTTTTCAAATCGTGTTTAGAATCAGATGTTGTGCCAAAACGATTCCTCAAGCAGTGCAGAAGAAATAACCAAAAACCGACGAATAAACTTATAGGTCGCTTATTGCTCAATGGTATCGAGGACAACCAATCAAAACTGCAAGATGCTGAGAGCATCATTCAATCTCTGGGTTGTCAAATTGCAAGACTGAACGACGGCGAATACACCGCTTTCACAAAGAAGATAGAAACACTGATGAAAATAACAGCGGACAAAGAAACCAAGGACCTCACGAGAGACCTGGACAAATTTCCTACGCAATCAAAATTTCCTACGAACCCAACGATTTTATTCACAATTATTCAAAGTGATCTTGTCAAAACACTAGAAAGAATTACTCTCCTTAGGAGCAAAATTCTGCGTAGTCAAGAAAAACCTAAGTGAACGTGGCATTATTGACATTCAGGCTGGAACGGAAAATTTCTACAATGACTTAACGAAAGACAACCCCACATGCATTCAATGGACAAGGACTGAAAGCTGAGATAGTAAGCGCACTAGAACAATACAAGAAGGAATTCAAAGTCAGCCAATGTTATGTCCACCTATGTTGGATGGTCCACGTACATGTATGTCGTCAGTGTTTATTATTAGCGTATCGTCTAGACGAGCCATAATTATGCCTAATTCTGCAGTTAAATTATTCATTTGAGAAATCAATGAATGAATCAACGTTTCCAACCCATCAGAAGACATTTTAAATGTACCACAAATGCTTTATTTTTACTCGGTTATATATAGAATTTTGGTCGCACAACGAGCACCGATTTAATAAAACAAATTTACACATTAATTAATTTATGTTCACTTCAGCTCGAAGTCTGCTTTTCTCATTGGGCTGACTGCTTCATTCTTATACGGGCGCTTCTGCGATGAATTTCTGTTGAAATACTGTCTGCCCTAGATAAGACCCTTTGTTCATTATTTGTCTTAAAGGTGGCCATTGCCACATCTTCCCCCCCTTCAGGAATCGGCTTTCGCACTCTGCTTAAACGATCCAGTGCAAAGCTCGTGGTCCATCGGGCAGGCTAACAAAAACAGTATTGTGCTCGGCGTCCACACTCTCCACGCGATACGGCCCATCATTGACAGCCTGCAGTGCCATGGGCTCGACCTTTGCTACCATTACATAGTCGCCGACCTTTAGGCGAGTGCGTGTCGGTTGCCTTGCATAACCTTGTCGCTGTGTGGCGCCTACATATTCAGTTAACTGTTTTAGTCGTTCCTGAATATCCGCTATGTTGCAGCGCTCATGGGATCCTTGGATTACAGGTTCACCTGGCAGTCTTATGTGTCCTCCATAGACCATAGTCGTTGGAGCGAATCCTGTAGCTGTTGAGACTGTAAAGCGCATGGCCCGCTCGACCAAATGTAATTTGTCTCTCCACGTTCCCGGACTCTCGTGGCACCAACATCGCAGTACCTCTTTCATCGTCCTATGTGCGCGCTCAGCTGTCGCATTGGTATGCGGGTGATAAGTGGCTGTGCGGGAATGCTTTATGTCAAGGTCTTTGCACCACTGATTAAATTATTTCGACTCAAACTGTGCGCCTTGATCGGTAACAATAACTTGTGGTGCACCGAATCGACTGAGCCCTCGCTCTTCTAAGCACGTTATAATCTTTTCTGTTGTGATCTTCTTCAGTGGTACAAACTCGACCCATCGGGTAAACTTATCGACCATGGAAAACACATAGGACACGCCGCCGCGAGCTACCGGCAGTGGACCTACCAAGTCGATATGCAGAAACTCGTTCCGTGCAGTGGCATTGAAAGCAATCGAGGTGACTTTTTCTCTTTATCGTGGTTTACAGCGTTGTCATGTAGAGCACTGTTATAAATAGCAACGAATTTCTTTGGACATGCCGGGCCAGTACAATCGCACCTGCAATGTCTCAATGAGCCGCCCAGCGCTTGGATGTCCTAACGTTTCATACCAAAAGGCCATTAATTCTGTACTTATAGATTCTGGCACAGACCATAGCACTGTTTGTCCTACTTTCCGCACCAACAGGCCGTTCTGTAGACTCAATGTTTTATATGGTGCAGACACCACTGTGCCGTTTTTTAATTGATTGACATGTAGCATCTCTACCCTGTTCTTCAGAGACTTTTATAAGCGGCAAAACCCGCACAGCGGAAATTCTGCTGAGCGCATCGGCCGCCGCATTCTCGATTCCTGCTCTATGATGAATTGATATATCGTACTCTTCTAGTTCTTCAATGGCTCGATGTACTCGTTTCTTCTCAATACATAGTGATCTCTAATGCACTAGCGCTTTGTGGTCGGTAAAGACGTCCACGTGTCCCCCGATGACAAAATATCTAAACTTCCGCAGCGTCCATTGTACGGCAAGTAATTCCTTTTCTGTGACGGTATGGTTCTGGTCCGCCTTAGTGAGTGTGCGACTTATATATTGCGCCGGACGTCCGTCAGCTTGTAACACCGCTCCTATCCCAATATCTGACGCGTCTGTAACAATTGACATATTACCTACCGGGAAAGTCAAAATAGTTGCATCTATTAATTTCTGCTTACGTAGCACAAACGCTTGTTGAGCCTCCTCCGTCCAACGAAATGGTATCTTGGCACTAGTTAACTGAGATAAGAGCTGTTGTGTAACCGCCATCCCTGCGAGGTATGGTCTATAGAAATTCGCCATACCAATAAACCGGCGCAATTGTTTTCTAGTAGTAGGCACCGGATAATCCCTGATAGGTTGTACATTCGAATCTAACGGCATGCATCCGTCCGCTGGGACTAAGTGCCCCAAGAACCGCACTTCTTGACCTATCTGTACCTTTTCTGGATTAAAATGTAATCGCCATTCTACAGCTTTAGCCAACATCTTCTGCAGCCTCACACGTAATTCGTGTTCAGTAGTGGCCCATATAATAACACCGTCTATGTAAGCTGTTGTACAAGTTAAGTCAGACACGAACGAGTCCATCATTCTTTGGAACACTTTCGGTGCGTTTTGAAGGCCAAATGGTACTCGGGTGAATTAGAAATGACCTTGGGGTACTTGTACCGCTAACTTCCATCGGTCTTCGTACCGCACGCCTATTTGACAAAATCCCTGTTTAAGATCAAGCACGGCGAACCATTTGCCTCCCGCTAGCTGTAAGAACAGATCACGCAAAGCCGGCATGGGATACGGGTCCGGTTTAGTTACTGAGTTCAATTGCCTAAAATCAGCCGCCGGTCGGAAACGTAAACCATCGGAGCACGAAAAACAGATGATGACGGTTCAAGAACGCCGGCTTCTATCATTTCTTGGGTTGCTCGAGTCGCTGCTGCTAATTTCTTTGGAGGAGCATCATATACTTTTGGTGGTTCGTAACCTTCATTTAGTTCTAGCCATGGTTTTATCTGGTCGAGCGTCGGGCCTGGACGTTCGCTGCAATCAGGCAGTTGGAATATAATGTTATATTGGGTTTGAAGATTCTTCCACCACCCAGGCAGACAACTGGTCTCCTCCTGCATCTTAGGGGTACCTATAGACTTTATTGAACTTATTCCCTCAGGCCGCGATAGGCATACACGTTTATTTTGACAGTCTATCGTCTTAACCCATTTTCTAATGAAATCAAGTCCCAATAAGGGCGTTTGCGTATTCGAAACAACAAAAGACATATGATAGACATTTTCATTTATTAACAACTTCGTGTCCCACTCGCCCACAGCCACCATCGATGCGCCCGATGCCTGACATAAACTTGCTTTCGTAGGTTTTACATTGTTCAATGGCCAAGTCAATGGTAGTACCGACACATCAGCTCCAGTATCCAATTGCATTATTACTGGCTGTCCGTTGAAGAGTTCTAAAAATTTAACATTAATGAAAATTCTTACATTTGGCAATGTTTCCCACACTTCCTTTTCTTCAAAGGCCATCTGGTTCGGACCACTTTTTTGTTTGTTCTGCTGGTCTTCATTCGATCTATCCGTCGGAGCCACCAAAGGATTAATATTTGTGCCCTGCTCTCTCCCACCTTTATTTGTGAGATTGTGCACCCTGTTACTCCACTGCACTGGCCGTTCTCGAGGGGCAGTACATGGGTTTTGCTGACGCTTATACGCCGTATTCGTCGGAGCTGGAGTCCTTATATACTGACTTTGCTTCCAGGCCACTGGCTGTTTCCTTCTGTCGCGGAACTGCTTATTATGCCGCGAAGAATTCCAATACGGTATGTCGCTTCTGCTAGATTTCGTAACTGGACCCATGCGTGGAGATGCAGCTGCTACTTTGTTTGTCATTATGGCCGAACTTTGAAGAGCCTGATGTCTCTCTTCAAGGCCTCCCTGGGCGCTGGATATTTCACCGTATCTGGTAGGATCCAGCAGCATGAACATGATGGCCTCATGTGGTTTCAAGCCGGGTAAAGACTCGGTAAGCTTCGAGAACCACCGCTTGATACGTGCCATGGTATCCATGGGCATCTCACCCATTGATGGTTTCAGGCTGTATAATTCTAAGAACACTTCCTGAGGCCTGGCCCGGAAATGATCCAACACGCGTCTTTTGTACTCTTCATACGTGAAGTCAACCGGCAATTCCAATTGGACTGCTACTGTCCGGTCCACTAATTCCTGGACAGCCACACGCACAATAGGTGCTTCCAATGTAAATTCTTGGGCTCAAACTGATGCTTCAAATTTTTCGAACCACAAATGTGGCCTTTCCACATCTAGTGGTGCCAACATCGGCTTAAACTCTGATGACGGTCTAAAATAACTCGTCGATTCGGCTGAAAACGCCGGCATATTTCCTCCTGATTCCTTTTCGGTGCGGTCGCCATTGTTATGTCCACCTATGTTGGATGGTCCACGTACATGTATGTCGTCTGTGTTTCTTATTAGCGTATCGTCCAGACGAGACTTAATTATGCCTAATTCTGCAGTTAAATTATTCATTTGAGAAGTCAATGCCTGAATCAACGTTTCCAACCCATCAGAAGCCAATTTAAATGTACGACAAATGCTTTATTTTTACTCAATTATATATAGAATATTGCTCGCACAACGAGCATCGATTTAATAAAACAAATTTACACATTAATTAATTTATGTTCACTTCAGCTCGAAGTCTGCTTTTCTCATTGGGCTGACTGCTTCATTCTTATACGGGCGCTTCTGCGAGGAATTTCTGTTGAAATAATATCTGCCCTAGATAAGACACTTTGTTCATTATTTGTCTTAAAGGTGGCTATAGCCACAGCCAAATCATCACAAAACAGCACATAGACGAACTCAGAAAACTCAAATGAGACAAATCCATAAGACTTGCCACATCTAACAGAAAGATGATTCAACGAACATTGAATCAAGAATTAATGCGATTTTGAAAAAGATGGAAAAACATGTTCTAACATCGATGGCTGACTTCGAGATTAGATCAAAACTCACAGAAGACATCCAAAAAGCAAAACCAGTCGGAACAAACACCGCAAGATTGTACGGCAAGCCAAAAACTCATAAAGCCGTGACAGCCTCAGGAGCCCCTTCGATGCGGCCCATTATGTCAATGATCAACGCTCCACAACATAAACCAGCCAAGTTTCTCTGCAAACTACTTGAACCAATACGAAGCATCATAAACGCTAACACTATCAAAGACTCCTTCGAACTAGCAAATGAATTGAAGGGGAAGAACATCCTACAGAATAAAATGGTCTCGCTTGAAGTCACATCCTTATTTACAAATATACCACTGGATAAGACAACGGAGATCTTGTGTGACCTCATCAAAAATGAGTTTTTTGACTTCCCTATAGACACCAATGACATCAAAGACCACATATTAGCATGTACTAAAAACGTGCAATTTACATTCGAATGGGTATACTACCGCCAGATCAATGGTGTAGCTATGGGAAGTTGCATCGCACCCCTCCTGGCAGATGTATACATGTATCACCTGGAAAAAACGAGCCTAAAAGGTATAATTGACCAGTGCGCACTCTACAAAAGGTATGTAGATGATATCTTGTTGTTCATCTCAGAAGCAGCAGACCCTTCCGAAATCCTCAAACAAGCAAATGGAGTCGATCCAGACATCAAATTCACTCTCGAGGTAGAGAAAGACGACAGTTTTCCCTTCCTTGACATCAAACTCACTCGAGAAGCAAACGGAGATTTGACACTGGCCATACATAGAAAATCCACTTTCACCGGACAATACATTCACTACAACAGTAGTGTGCCAAAATCCCACAAAAGAAACTTAGTAAACAACCTGGCAAACAGAATCAGGAAGATCTGCTCTGAACACAAGATTGAGGAAGAACTGGGCTACCTAAGGAAAATTTTGCTAATGAACAACTACCCAGAGCGTTTTATTGATGTCAACATCAGACCACGGCAGATTCGTACTAGAGAGGATACCGGCAAGCAGGTTTTCCTAAACTTACCATTTAGAGGCGACGTACCAGCCTCAATAATTGCACTGCGGCTGAATAGAATAACTAAGGACAACTTTCCCAGTGTTAAAGTTAATATGACATTTGGTACACAGAGAATCATGAGGTTGGATGCCAAAGATCAATTGCCAATTCTCTCCAAATCATTCATAGTCTACAAATTCTCATGTATGTGCGGTAGCACATATATCGGACGTACGAGGAAGCAATTGATAAGCAGAATCCAGCAACATTTGCCACAGAAATTGATTAACAAAAGCTTGCCACCGTCAGGAAAATCAGCTATTTCCGATCATATATTGGCAACGGGGCACCCTGTCAATTCGACCAATTACACAATTCTACATAAACCAAAATCAGAAAAATTATTATTTATCTATGAAGCCCTTTACATAAAACAATAAGCACCTGACCTTAATATTCCAAAGTTTCATCAACATGATATTCTTATCGACTGGCCAAGAATAACAAAATTCAACAACAATCTACTAGTATCCAGCCAAGAACAAACAGGCCCTCGACTAGAATTAACAAACATACAATCGGATTGGCAACAAACTGAAGTGGAAATAACAGAGGCGCATACGATGACAGAAGTCTCCAAACAATGTGAGCGTTTAACACTGCAATCAACACTGGCGTTGTTACCACGTGAAAACGACAACTTTGCGCAACGAGGTGAAACGATCAACTATACTGGGAAAAATAGCACTTGTACATGTAACAGTGAACAATTTGCACAAATGGCTAACTCTCAAGATACCAAAACAATAATGACAAGATATCAGACATCACTTCGCAATACTGCGAGAATGACCTTTACATACAAACACGCATACACAACACAAACACAAACGCATACACACTCACCAACTAGCCAAAACAAGAAACAACAGTAAAAACGAGTCAGATTTGTTACCACTAGCATAATCAATTGAAAACCCAAAATGTATAAATATGTATAATTTTATAAGAGATGATTAGTATTCACGAAATAAATGGCCTTTATCCACTTTATTTGTGTTTCTAATTATAATATATATATATATATATATATATATATATATATATATATATATATATATATATATATATATATATATAGACACTAAACAAATAGCAAATGTGACAAAATTATGTTTATTATGTTGACATAGCATATGGTTTTGTTTAATTTGACGACATTTTTCTTCGTGTGACATGACTGATATACAAACGCAAATATACTTGTTTTATTTGCAAAAAGGCGAAAAAACAAATAAACGCATTTTCGTGCCTTCTACAGGTGTAAATCGAAATTGTACTTCTTTACAATTGAAACACCCATAGGTTGGTAAAATCTTGATTTTTTTACATTTCCAGGTGAACAGCTTATCTTTTACATTGGTTGATGGGTTCTCACTGGTTCCGACACTCAAGCCGTCTACAAATAGATTGTCTTAAAATGCTGTTGAAACAAGTTTTCCAGAATTTTTCCCAAAATTTCGGAACTTCATTTCCAGTTCCATTATTAGGGTTGACACTATACTCACAGAAAAAACAACATGTAACATATATTTTCTCTGAGATTTTGGTTTCAATTTTGACGGTGGAATTGGAAACGAACTTCAGAAAATTTGGGAAGAATTTGGGAAATCTTGGTTCAACGTCAATTTAAGGCAATCTATTTGTGGACGGTTTCAAATTGTCGGAACCAGTGGGAATCCAACGAGATTGTACCTTCCGTTCATACTATATTTGGTTTATCCTTCTGGTCATAAATGACCTAAATTGTTACTAGGTTCGCAACACCTAATACATAATTGCATACATATTAGTTCTCTGCCACAAACAGTATCTAACTGGTATATATTGAATTCAATGATGTCATGATTACCGCGAAATTTGTTAACTGATATCGAAGAAGTCTAGAGTGCATGGATATACCGGAGTAACAGATGTTCAGAAATAGTTGTAAATTTTAATTTTGGTGAACTATAGCATACGTTGATATCCATAATGATGGTACCATGTACCAACTCGGCATCCATAGTGTTAGTACCCTGTACATTTTCTGTACTATAGTGTTGGTATCGGGTACTGACACAATAGGTTTAATGCTAGTATCCTGTACAGAATCGGTATGTATATTATATAAAGTACATTAGCATTGAAGTCGCATTGTCGAGACTTTATATGATGTTAGCTTCACTACTGCAGGTTTACACATTCGCCTAGGAGATTGTACCGTCCTATTATCCCACATTCTTCACACAAATATATTGTGGTTAAAGGGCGTAATACCGGCTCCCACTGATGAATCGTCAGTAAGCACAAAATAAATGTGCACGAAATTATACTTGCCGTTCATGCTCTCTTTGGTTTATCCTTCTGGTCATTAATGAACTAATTTGTTACTAGGTTTGCAACACCTAATACATACTTGAATTAAAGAAAAAGACAAGCTGTTTACCTGGAAATGTAAAGGAATCAAGATTTTACCAACCTACGAGTGCTATCAATTATCCCGCAACAGACTACTGCGGAAACTTGATGAAAGATGGTAGAACTGCGCAAAGAAAAATTTCATTTAATGATTACATCATAAATAAGTATGACGTGGCAGTAATAAAACTGTTCGACCATTCTCCTTCCATGGAACATTGTAGCACTACAGTTATTCAGAAACAGAAGCGTCTTGATACCGTATGACCATCATCGGCACCCAATGTCAAACTGTTTAACAAGGATTAACTCAAAATATATAAATTTGGTTCTTCCACTTCGAAATCTCACTTAAACTATAATTAACTTAGATGACGACTGAACAATGTGTATGCAATCACGATCATAATCATATTACCGCTTTCACAACACTATTGTATTTTGTCAATCATAAGAGAAGTAGTTAAAATAAAGGCAAGTAAGATTTAGAAAATCACCACAATTAATGAATTGCATTTTCTACATAATACAATGATTATTTTATACTAAAAATATGTGTACATAATGGGACAGGTGTTTATATCAAGATCGCAACCCTGATTTAATTAATTAACATAGATGTTTACCAGTTTAATTCTCAAGTCTACGCAAGAGAAGAATGGAATAAAAGAATGTATATATTTTGTTAGACACTTTTAAACATATTTCGTACGACACAAAAGTGGCTGCTTTTCATCCATTGTCCAACGAAATTCCGTAAAGTATGAAATAAATTTTTATTTGGTTGACAAAAAATCAATTTTTTGCACGAATATGAATAATTTTGTTGAGTGCCAAATTTTTAATAGCCGATATCGTACAAAAATATATTAAGTTGTAATTGTAAATGTTACGTGAATAAATTTTTTTACCAAATAAAAAGTACACTGTTCTTGCTTACTGGAGGGCACCTACGCAAAACGTGTGCTCGTAGGAAAACATACTCATGCGAACAATAATGGTTTTTATGGAAGCAAATATTTTCCGATGCAATTCTTTAAATCAAGTTTGCGAGTTTGAAGTAAACACCAATCCCATTGTATTTAACCAGTCGTCGAACAACATAGCAAAACTACCGCCAGCCGAAGACTGGTTAAATACAATGGGATTGGTGTTTACTTCAAGCTCGCAAACTTGATTTAAAGTATTGTTACCACCACCCGCGCAAACAATTATTGTTAAATTTTCCGATGCAATTAGTTTTACGAGGAACTATACAAATATTCTTGTAAATATGTGCGACTACTTTTAGTAGCAATGCAATTTTACGCAAATTGTTAAGATGCCTAAGGGCAGAAATTAAGAAGACAAACAAACTATCAGAGGCCAAAAATTACATCATCTGAAAAGATAAAAGGTTCAAGATTTTGCCGACCTATGAGTGCTAACAATTGTCCCGCATAAGAAAAATGCGGTCAAATCCGAAACGAAAAGGACAGCACTGAGAAACAAAATAATACATCTTTTAAAACTATCAGAGCATTCATACGTATTGCAGCGTTTCGTTCTTTGATTAATATTTTAATAACTCTTCTTCAAATTCCAGTAGTTTTATTTGATATAATTTTAAACAATAATTAAATTGTTTTATTACTGCCTAAAAACAATTCAATTTTTATTGCCATACATTATACAAAAATGTATGTATGTTAAATGTGATTACTTACTGGAGTTACATGTGTTTACTAATAGTTTTAATTCTCAGTTAAAGTGAAGTTTAGCCCATTTGAAATCCATTAAATTTATACCCTTTAAAGAAACCATTTTATTGGTACCCTTTATAGGCTCGAAATATATTATGTATAGTGAGTTAGCTTTGAGATCGTATTGATAAAAACTTTATAAGAAGTTAACTTCATTACTGATTGAATTCATTTTAGTACTGCAAACCAGTCCAACATTCCATGATTAAATATAGGACGTAGTACTCGTTCCTACTGATAAATAACTGAAAAGTACGAAATACAAGATACATTAAATTGCATATTTTGTTTCCGCTTACTTTGGCATATCAGCATTGTTGTGCATGAATAAGGTACTCAATAAATAATGCAAAGATTGTTACAATTTAAACATTTTAAATTAGCTTTGTTTGACTTCAGGTAAATAACAAAAAAATTTAAATAATCAAATCAAGTTATTACCCGTATAATTCGCACTGTGTAGTCAAAGAAACAATTAATGTAAAAGGTTATTTTACAGTTTTTCTGAGGAAATATATAATTCGTGATTAAGATATAAAATGGGTTTCGAAACTGTGTCAAATCGGACAAAGATAAATTCAATCATTTAAACTTAAATGTTTTACCAATTAAGAGGAGCTAGACATATTGACCCTCTCCACTATAGTTTGTGTTGTCCTTCCGTTTTGCCTCATATTTTGATCTTGTAATTCTTCCAAACTTTTGGGGAGGAGATTCATCTCTGAATCTGTATCGGCTACTCGTTCTTCCGTGAACTTAAGTACATGTCTAGGTTAAGTAGAAAGGTTCTATTAAGAAACTCAATATAAACCATAGTAACGGTACTGCATAAATGGTCGCAAGTAAACAATGATCTGATAATTTAATTATTGTTTTATTGGTTTCATATATGAATAATTAGATCATCATAATTAGGCAAATAAAAGCTATTTAATTATGTGCAATTTTTAGTTCAGCCATTTTGTTATTTATTAATAGCAATTGAGACGAATGTTTATCTTGAAACATAAAATTATTTTAAAGCATGTTTAAAAATGCAGTTAAAATACAATTTCAAATCAAGATCATAAAAGATTTGCTTATTGTGAAAGCCGTCTGTTGAAACATCCTTCCTTCTTAGTATGTGCCTTTGCTTATGTGATTATCCCTTTTTGCTTGTTGTGGCAAATGTATACATTTAATCATAATAAATCTACGATTTCATTAATTTAATCTACAAATTATCAAATATTTCAGTCGAATTGTCGTTTGGAGAAAGAAAATGGCCTTTCTTAAATTGTGGTTTACAAACCTATTTTGGGTTTAATTTATATTTCAAGACAGTACATTTCTGAATTTGAATTAAATTATTTTCTTTGATATCTAATAAGTTATTCATTGATTATTTTTTAGTTAGTAAGTAAAGTTTACTTGTAAGGACATTTACTTGAGAATGGTTCAAACTTATCATTCAGAACATGTATGCTCGTTTTATCTAGATACATGATTTTACCTAGGGTTCTGGATTATTTATTAATTGAAACATTGCATTTAACGACCCATTAACTGGTTCATAAACCATGTATATTCATTTCATTCAAAATACATTTTCAGCTTGATCTTGATTTATGAAATTTTCAGTACAGAAAGCAATCAATAATTCTTGTCTGGCAGAGCGTGTCCTTTTTGTATTCTAATATTTTAAAGAGGCATTGAATGGTTTGTATTAAACTGGTTAATTATTTTAGCTGCTTGACTGTTACAAATTAGGCAATTGTCAGACCAAGAAAAATGAACGAATATATCCATTGTTTATGTTGCTAAAATTGCATAGGTAATCCAAGCATTATTTGGTGCGGAAAAATTTACAGAGGCATGTATCTGTGAAAAAGAGACTTCTTAAGTAGCCAAGTTAATGCTAATACATGTTTAAACCATTTGTTAATCATGCAATTAATGTACACATGCATATATTGTCTGCATAAAAGCAGATTCCCAAGCAGAATTACCTTCAAAAACTATATGGTATAGTAAGATGAGCAATGGGCAACTTTTCATAAATTTAATTTCCAATAAAGAATGAAAAATATAACTCAACCATTATTTGAAAACATACAAAAAGAATAAAATGTCTGATTGTCAGCTCACCATAGTTGTTGGCTTACAGCGTGCAGTACCGGCCAGAAAATAATTAGGATTGCCTAGACCTGGTGGGCACGGATTGAAGTCCAGTTGGAGTAAGTCCAAGCCTATTACTGACAGTCCAACCATTCTGCGTATCAAAAAAATGATTATTCAACGAAATTTCATTATAAAAATAGAAACTTTCAATAAAAATGCAAAATAAAAATATTTTGAATAGATAAATCCTTATAAATTACATATGGGAGATAAACTCGTTACCAAATTAGGGGGCAGTGGTTAGAACAACAGTCTCTCAAGCAGACGTACCCAGTTTGGAGCCCTGTTCGCGGCAAATTCTGGCCAGTACGTGAAGAGTTCCTAATAAGGACGAAACCGCTCTACTGGACGAGTTGCCTTTTCTATAATATACAATGCTAAGTTTATTCAGACAGATGCACGTATATAATGAGATTGACGTTTATATCATGATCGAAACCTTGATTTAAACAACAATACTTTTATATTCAGAAAACTCGACCATCCACGGGGTCATGATCAACTAACGTTGGACCAAACATTAAACGAATTTTTTTGCGCAATAGAAAATTAATTAATGACCTTGACTTCGTTTTCCGAAACAGGATTTTCACATCTATTGCCCTCTTTTTTCTTAGAATAATTTGGTGTCTATTTTCATTTTCCTTTGTCAGCAAAAAGCACATCAAACCAAGACGTTTGCCAATTATTAAATCTAATGACTTCTTGGAGCGATGAGCTTAACATTGACAAAAGCGTCAGGAATTGGACAACGAAATACTCAGAGTACAAATAAGGACTGTGGGTTTATAAACCTTGCTTGGAAAATAAGGACTTGTGAAAAATTGAAAGTAATACAATTAAACAAAAATTGTTTGCGCGGGTGGTGGTAGCAATTCTTTAAATCAAGTGTGCGAGCTTGAAGTAAACACCAATCTCATTGAATTTAACCAGTCGTCGAACAAAATAACAAAACTACCGCCAGCCGAAAGGCACTGACGCGTTTCGACCTTCCATGATTATCATCAGAGTACAACGGCAAACTGACTAGCGAGGATCAAACCGCATTGCATATATATGCAAAGCAAAATTAGATATGCGGCTCTCACCTCTACTAGTTTCGCATACATCGTTTTTGACTTATATATACGCAATGCGAATCGATCCTCGCTAGTTAGTTTGCCGTCGTAATTCGATGATAATTATGGAAAGTCGAAACGCGTCTGTGCGTACGACTGGCGGTAGTTTTGCTATGTTGTTCGACGACTGGTTGAACACAATGTGATTGGTGTTTACTTCGAGCTCGCAAACTTGATTTAAAATATAATTCAAACTGACTGACAACAGACTGAAGTAAACAATGTTACGAGATTGCATCAATTGCATCAGTGACAGTGACAGAAATTAACCCAACAACCTGAGCGATTAACATTGCAATCTGCACATCCAATATGGCTACAGGCGGAGGGGGGGTCAAAATACAACTTCTTAATAATGCGACACGGAAGACAACATAAGAGGAACATAAACTAAGAATTGTATAGAGCAGAAAAAAAAATTCATCCAGTATACCGGTTTTGTCCTTTTTGGGAATTTATCACGCAGTGGCCGGAATTTGCCTTAATAACCAGCAAAGCTAAAGCTAAGTCAAAACTAAATCTATTGATTCATAAATAATGAGAGTTCAGACATAACTTTGGTATGCAGTAAGATTGACACCTACACGCGCTCAGACACAGACGTAGACACACCCATAAACGCCCACAAATCAGAACGAATTTATCTACAAACGATAGAATAACTGCAGCAAATTTATACAAGTAAAACTGAAAATCCGATTACTTTCAATTCAGTTGTGAATTAAGTTTTGCTCACATAGTAACAAATTAGTTCATATAGGGTCAGTAGGGTAAACCAAAGCCAGAAAGATCAAAAGGTTTGATCTCGTGTGCAAGTTCGTTCCGTGCAAACCGGCGACTCTTCAGCAGGGGCCGGTACTACGCCATTTATGGTCAAGGAATGTAGGACAATTGGGTGGTACAGTCTCCTGTACGAATTTGTATACAAATAATAGTGAAGTTAACGTTATGGAAAGTTTTCGGATTTGCGATTTTCAAGCCAAATCACCGTATATAATATATTCCGAGCTTGTAATCATCTACATACCTGTAGTTGGATTGTCGGTTTATTCTATAAAAGAATACATGTCATAAGAAAAAAATATAAGTAATGGTGTATTGTATATGCTAGACTTTTGCCATCATTTTATAAAGTGTCGCAGACTACGTCCTATTAAAAAGAAGCCTACCTGGGACCTCTAAGACGGTCGATCGTTGAATATCGAGGCATAAAATCTGTGACGGCAGCCACAGCGCTGACCAGCCATCTGTTGCTTACACCGCAATCGTAGTAGGGTCGCGTAAAAGCTACCGGCATTTGCGTCTCCTTGATGCCGGGTGCGTTGGGCCCATAAAAGTAACTTGTTTCCAGTTCACGTATCGGCTGCCCGGTTATATCGGCCAGTTGAATTTTGGTCGTGTAATGACTTTTGTCAATAGCTGTGCCACGTCTATCCGGAATGAACTCAATGCCCATTTCTTTATCACGAATGAAAGCGTTATTCTTGAAAGTTGGAAGTGTATAGTTTGGACCCACACCTGCGTCCACAACCTTTTATGCACACATTTAAATAAGCAGACGCACAATTTAAACGAAATTATATTAAAGTGTTATATATCTGCAAATATACTGACTCTATAGCTAACATTAAATGTTCACGAATGGATGCATTGGTTACTTATTTATATATTGATATCTATACCGAAACATCGAAATTTGTATTCGTTTACATGTATTTAACTGTATTATTTTGCCTTTAATTATGTAATCTAAACTACGAATAGCACAAAATAGAAAAATTCCATGTGCAAGACTATTATTTTATTTAAGAGAACGAATTCTCCATAGTATCAATGACTGCTGAGGACAGGATCAAACTCGTGACCATATGATTCAGGGAAGTGAGCTTGTCTCTTACGCTACAGAATCCAAGCCTTGCCTTCAATTTGCAGATGTAAATCAACTAGGCTTGATTAGTTCATGCTTCAAGAGATCACACGTAAATCGATCTAAATAAATAGGACAGACGCCGAGCTAATTGAGGAAAATATTACATCAGAACATTATGGAAAATTATCAGTTTGTATATATATATATACATATATATACATATATATATATATATATATATATATATATATATATATATATATATATATATCGACAGGTATAAACAGTTAGTGCGTATTTATAGGTATTAAATCGCACAAAACGTGCCATACGATCCGTTTACTGAAGAGAAAAAAGTAGAGAGGACTTTGGGAACGTTAGCCGCAGTTAAATTTTGTACTATGTATTAATGACGGACTGTGGTGGTCACACGTTCTTCTTGAAAACTGATTTATCTGCGCTTAAATGGCTTCAGAAGTGAAATATTCTCAGTATTTACATGGTTTTGATCAAGGAATTTCTTCACCACGCAGTAGAAACAGACTATTTTCCCAGACAAGCAAACAACATTACCTGGCCCTTGTTGTACACAACAAAATTCCAACAACCGGCCTTAGATAAATAAAATTAATAAACAATCATCATCTTATTATGAAAACTTGTCAGAGAAAAGCTAGTCAATCGGATTTGAGTTAAATAATTGACTTGTAAAATACTGCCGCCAATTTAAATTTCATTGAATAGCACGTTACCAATTTCGTGGGTATTAAATAAATAATGTAAATAACAAGTTACCATCAAGAAAACTATTTCAGATGGGTATCCATTTAAAAAAATGAGATTCTGGATAAATTGATTCCTTTTCTTATCAACCGAAGATAAACTGAATTATTCAAGAGAAAAGCGATTGAATAGAAACTATGTAACAGCAAATCATTTGATCTTAACTTCATATAAGATTATATTTTTCTGAAAATGTATGTGCTGCAAAATAATGTTCTTTGAAAGCGGTCAAACTGATTTATTCATAACACCATTTTTCGGTTTTGTTACGTCAGACGTGTCAATGTCATATTTACGTTTGTGTGTTCATCAATCTTCGACAATTAGATTATACAATTAAACGACATCAAGTGATGGCCATTATTAGTAAAACCATACTTACTAATGCGTTTTCTAATCAAAAATTTATGCAGAATTGCTTTAAACTTGGTATTAATGTGTCAAATGTTTCACAGTTTGCATGGGTGTTACTTGCATCACTCCCTTTGTTTACCAATCAGAATATGGTGGTATACGCAATACTAAAACCCAGAACGCCATTTCTACATGGACATTATTTTTGAATGTTTAAAATGCTTTGTGCGTTTCTAATGTAGACTTTTGAGTGTCCTGACCATTTTTGATAGTCGTTATAAACAAACTAGATTACGAAATATTGATCTGGTCTTGGTTTCTTAATTATGACTATTTCTATATAAAGGGGACATGCTGAATAATCATGCTGTTAATTCTAAACAATGGTAAACATGTAAATTTAAGCAAATTATAAAAAAAAACTATGGAAAAGACGTTTTAATCAGTTTGGTTTTAGTTCTGGCTTGCTCGTTGATTTTATTCTATCAGAAGCTTTTCTTTGATTTTAAAATACAAATTAAAATAAGAGATTAGATACGGTAGATCTAAGATAATGAGATTATTATATCCGAGAATTTTTGGTATGCTGAAATGTTGCTGTCGTAGAAATATATAATTTATTCTGCGGCCGTGGACAATTCTAGAATAAATATTCTTTAAATATCACACTGCGGTTGAAAAATGTTGTGACGATCGATATAGTTCTTTAAATCAAGTTTGTGAGCTTGAAGTAAACACCAATCCCATTGTATTTAACCAGTCGTCGAACAACAAAAAAACTACCGCCAGTCGCAACGCACTTACGCGTTTAGAACTTCCATGATCATCATCAGAGTACGACGGGAAACTGACTAGCGAGGATCAAACCGCATTGCATATAAATGGAAAGCTCTCACCTCTAGTAGTCTTGCATACATTTTACGTGACTGGAAATGTCGGCTGCAAAATTTCTATGCAGTCACAATACAAACATATATATATATATATATATATATATATATATATATATATATATATATATATATATATATGTGTGTGTGTTTCTGCATGTACTTAATATCTGTGTGTATGTAGAGGATTAGTTATTGATGGTCTTTGATTGATCGTAACAATTATTGAGTTTAAAATATAACAAATATAAATAGATCTGTCTCAAAAGATGCTACCATATCTGCTTAACTCTATCTCGTGAATGGTGTATTAAGTGTTATTATATACCTGATGAAGGTGCTGAAAATGATGCACCAAAAAGTTAAACAACGATCAGCAGTATTGGAAAATCCAACATTTTCAGTGGTTAGTTCTAGTATTGTGGAAACCTTTGGAGTGACGGGACAAATTAGCACCCAATCATGATCACGGCGTGTACTTGGAATAAGAATCAATCGGAACTATTAATGCAAGTCATGAAACCACGAGAGAAAATTGTGAATATGTTAAATTTGATGATTTCACTGCGCAAAAAAGAACGACATCGTACTAAGAGGGTTGGCTGTCATGAATATGCTATTAATTAATTTATTAAAAATGCATGTTTGGAGAAGGTACTTCCCACACCAGATCTCATCCTGATTTGAGTAAAACGTTCATTTTATAGTAAATATAGAAAAATAATTAGTGGATTCGGGTAGATTTCTTCATTGGATTTTGCACCAAACTGAAAAGAAAAAAGTTAACTCAATCAGTTGCTTATGCAGAAACACAAACATAATTAAAATTGTACGCATAAATACGAGCTTGTTCGCAAACTTATTTAATTTCTCTGTTGTACAGTTCATGTACAAATTACTATTATATGTCTAGATGCTGAAAGATTAGTTCGAAACTAAACTCATTTAAACGTTTTTATTTATTTTCATTTATTGCGTTAGAAAGTCGACGGAAATTGATGTGTTCTGGAGCATGACATCTGAAAAACTATGTGTCCACTTTACCACTTTTATTCAGTCTAACTTCCTCTTGCATTCGCTGCTTTTGTTATCAGCTAGTCTCCTTCACATAACGCTGTCCAGTTATTGCAATTCTATATGTGTAAATTAATGTACCACCCAATGGTAGAGCCATTTTCGTTGGAGAAGTAAGTATCAAATTTTACCAGATGTCGGGACAATGTAACGCTCCAGGTTCGATTACTGGCGCTCCAAGCAGAGGTGCTGTGGGAGTTACACAAAGTAGCCAGGTAAAGCAGCAAACTTTTTTGACTCGAAAGGGAGCCGTCAAGAGCGTTCATTAGTACATTTGGAGAATATAGGGAGCATCCGTTTAGAGGCGATAATTCTGAAGTCCTTACGGTCTTGCAGTATGTCTTCTATTGTCCTAACAGTGACAGGGGCTGTTATGGAAGACTTATCATGTAATTGTTGGAAGGATGAACGTCAACCCGTAGATTAGCAGGTATACTGGGAAAAGGCAACGATATGTTGACAGCCAAAATGATTCTTTGAGATGTAATGTGTGCGGCAGTCCCTAGGAGCTAACTACAGTATGGATCCGCTTGATAAATTAAGCCATCGAAATTGGCAAAATGTAGTCGGTCGGTGGAGCAGCAAGAATATTGCGAGTCCGACAACCGACGGTAGGCAGTGTAAAAGAAACAGCGTGTATGAATCAACGTGTGTAAGCGTAGTAACTGCGTCGTGCTCATATAAGAGAAACATAACAGTCAGCATGCCATTGGTCTATAGGCAAGTCAGATAGAATGCTTTACTATTGGTTCGTTATCAGCAGTTCAAAACAGTGCACTGTAATTGAATTGGCTTACAGGTTATCGTAGCTTTGTCCATCAACATGTACAAAACTACAAGTCTCGTAAGACTAAAGTTATCAATATTTTACTGTCGTAGCATACAATTTAAGCGTTGAAAATTGCTTTTTTACTATGCCGTATAAGCATGCAATTGAAATAATGACATATAATTTTCGATTTGTTTTACTTGGACACAAAAACGCTGAAAAAACGAATTATGTTTGACGTTACTATTAAACAGCCTTATATATCCATTTTTATCAAATTGACTAATGTTATTCATAAGAATGAATTAGGTTTAAGTGTACGTTTTTTATATTAGAATGACGCATACGTTTATGCTCAAAATCAAATTTATCTAAATTTATGTGTCTAATTGGCGGTTGTTGATTACAAATGTAAGCTGACATTTGAAAGATGTCTATTATGCAATTTATTTTTTAATCAATTTCGCAAATTTGCTCTACATTACCTGCTAGATTATGTAGCTTTACTGACAAAGGGGGGCCGCTTATATTTGAAGTGCATCACATCTCAATTTAGCATTGGATTATGGCGCGTAATCGAAAGGTAATTTCTGTTGTGAATTTTATTTTATAAACAATTATGTTCCTTAAAAGGCAAAATTAATAAATCGAAACGTATCAACTAAAATTACTTCAAAGGGAATGCCTTATTTATCATTTATTGCCAACCTCTAGTGTGTAGTTTGTCGGAACTCTGAGAAAGTTAATTTCATCATTCCAATTATCGAGACGCCGTGCTGAAGGTGCAAACAACGGCATAGTATCGTTGATGTCACTTTTCATGTACCAGTTTGGATACGCAGTATGAGTATCCATAAAAATCGCGCTGTTGTTGACGACATTTGGGCCAGAGGATACATCAGCTGCTCCAGAATAATAATAGTACATAAGAGACGGCAGCAAGAAACGATCTTGCGTGGTGTTTAGGCGTTGCAGCATGAAACTGTAAAAAAATGCTCTGTTTAAAGCCAAATTGTGTATGTGCAAAAGTTTTGACCGATTGGCAAACCAAATTTGCAGCGGAATTTGATTGTAGCGCGGTAGTTGATTGAGTGTGTTAGTCGGCAGACGCAACTCAGAGATTGGCATGAAATAACAATTTTCAGGATCGGCACGCTCCATTTGACGCATGATTATGTCAAAATTATCCTCCCGGTACCAGTTGTAAGGACTGGAAGCTCGGCCGAGCAATGTCGCTTTTCCACTCAAATAACTGGCTATAAATACTGCTGTTAAAAGACAGAAAAACGCTGAACGTCCGTTCCATTTTTGCTTTTGTGCTGGCCTAATTGAATCTCGGCATTCATTATTTCCTTCTGCCATGCGGTCCTGAATTTATTACTTCAATTAATTGAAATTTTATTGTTTTGAATTCTCCAATCTAAAACATTATAACGAAACACATGAACATTGGATAAAAAACAAAACTATTAAGTATCTTAAATGAACATTGGTTGCGCGGGTAGTGATAACAATTATTATAATCAAGGTTGCGGTCTTGATATAAACACCTGACCTATTAATTACTTACAGATGTCAGTATAAACTAAGAATTGTATAGTGTAGAAAAGACAATTCATCCAGTAGACCGGTTTCGTCCTTATTGGGACCTCATCATGTACTGGCCAGAATTTGCCGCGGACAGGACTCGAACCTGGGCCACGTCTGCTTCGTAATCTGGTGCTCTAACCACTGAGCCATCCTGCCGCACACTACACTGCACACAATTTTCAGTTATATACTATCTAATGTAACCTGGTTAGTCTATTTTTCCTTTAGGTGGAGCACATATGGCATCCATTTAGACTCAAAGTTCCAACTAACCATCCACAATCTGTCATTACTGAACAGACCCCACACTACATGGGGAAGTGGTATTGAAATGAACATTTATATAATTAAACGAACATTGTATGCGCGGGTGGTGATAAAAATTATTATAATCAAGGTTGCGGTCTTGACATAAGCACCTGACCCATTAATTACTTACATATTTCAGTATAAACTAAGAATTGTATAGTGTAGAAAATGTAATTCAGCCAGTAGACCGGTTTCGCCCTTATTCGGAACTCATCATGTACGAGCCCTGTCCGCGGCAATTTCTTTCCAGTACATGATTAATTCCGAATAAGGACGAAAGCAGTCTACTGGATGAATTGCCTTTTCTACACTATACAATTCTTAGTTTATACTTACATATGTAGGTAATTAGTGTGTCAGATGCTTATGTCAAGATCGCAGCTTTGATTATAATAATATAAAGTATCTGTTTGTTAAATTTTTAAATATTAAATGATAGATTAGCCGTTATCTGGTTAGCAAGATAGAAATTGTCTATTAGATTATATTAAATCAAGGTTACGATCTTGATATAAACATGGTGTCATTATTTATTTATGTATATACTTTATATATATATATATATATATATATATATATATATATATATATATATATATATATATACTCATTCATGATATAAAACAAGCATTGAATCTGGTAGCAAAGGCAATTTTTCCAGTATACCGATTTCATTATTTTTGTGAATCCTTCATATACTGTACAGAATTTGCCGTGGACTGTCAATGAAAAGTATCCAATAATTACTTGAAAATTGCCTTTTCTACAGTACACAATGCTTAGTTTATACTAACAAATGTATGCATAAAGTGGGACGGGTGTTTACATCAGGATAGCAACGTTGATTTAAAAAACTATCAACGTCCGCACAAAAAAAGATTGTTTAATTATATAAATGTCTACTAAAATAACGTAAATGCATATTAAATATGCTAAAAATTTTGTGCTTTGTTCTATGATACTCAGTAGTAAAGATATTTTTTCTATGGATCTCACGAATAAACTGCAGTCTTGTGGAGTCCTGGAATTATACTGAACCATTAATCAGCGTGAGACAGAATTTAAATATGAAAAATCTTACACGTGACATTTTTATTTTTATATGGATAAAAACCGTGTTAGATTAGGTAATCCATTTCACACAAGAATTATGCAATAAAAAATAAAATAATATTTTAATTTCAATTTAAACCCATTCAAATTAATTATAATAAAAATTCTTGTTTGTATAAATATTTAAGTGAATTAAGAAAAGATAAAAACTTATCTAAAAAATGAGTATGTATATATATTTATATATATATTTATGTATTTATATAAATGGGAACAAATATTTTTCTGGATTTAAAATAAATTAACATGTTAAATTTGATACTATCTAGCGATTAAACTGTAATTTTTAAAATATATTTAAATCAAATTTGCGTTTTTGGGATAAACACTGATCTCGTTGTACCTAACCAATCGCAAACCAGGGAAAAACTGACTTTAATCACACGTGCTGACGCGTTTTGTTCTTCTATGTCTTTCACCAGACTCGATGGAAAATTGATAAATAAGAATCGAACCAAATTGCGTATAAAATATGTAGAAAATTTTAATCTGCTTCAGTATTATTTCAAGGAAACCTAAAAAATGCAGCTCCCTTATTGTTTTTAACGACGCAACCTCGCAGTTAATTCTGCCCAGTTAGAAAATGAATGTTCAAAAGAAGATAATTCTACTTGAAATCTGCAATACGATCCCCAATGAGTTTGATTTGATGCAATATCGCGCGGGATTTCCGACCAAGAAATATGATATCTAAGTGGACTACATCCTGGTAGATAAACTGATCCTATATTATTAAATTTGATTGTAGATGACATTAGTGGTTTCTACCATGTCAAAATCTACCAACCTAGTTTCTTACGACAATTTGGCGCTGACTGAGTGAATAATGTTCTACTAAGTAATCGAATTAAAGCTGTATTAAAAACGTGATCGAGCCAGCGCAAATTATGTATCCCTACTTAATTAATTAAATTAAGGTTGCGATCTTGATATAAACAACTGACCCATTATGTAAATACCTTTGTCAGTATAAACTAGGAATTGTGTATTGTACAAAGTTAATTTATCCTGTAGACGGGTTTCGTCATTATTGAGAACTAAACACGTACTCTATACTCTATAGAAAGGGCTCGAAACTGGGCAAGTCTGCTTCGGAATCTGTTACTCTGAATCAAACGTGTCCAGGTTCGAGCCCTGTAGGTGTAAAATTCTGGACGGTACGTGATGAGTTTCCAATAAGGACGAAATCGATCTACTGGATGAATTTCCTTTTTTAACATTATAAAATTCTTAGTTTATACTGGCCAATGTATGTTTATAATGAGGCAGGTGGTTATATCAAGATCGCAACTTTGATTTAATTAGCTATTATTACCGCCCCCGCACCCAATGTTCATTTAAATATATATGTATTCTTCCTGACGATAGTTTTGCTATGTTGTAGGACGACTGATTAAATAAAATTGGATTGATCTTTTCTTCAATCTCGCAAACTTGATTTAATGAATTGTTACCACCACTCGCAAAATAAATGATTTTTGAATTGTATTCCAACTTGTTTTTGAATTAGTAGGTACTTGTTTGCAAATCAAAAGACATGTCTACAGATTTCAGCATTAAACGAACATTGGTTGCGCGAGCGGTGATAAAAATTATTATAATCAAGTTTGCGGTCTTGATATAAACACCTGACCCATTAATTACATACATATGTCAGTATAAACTAAGAATTGTAAAGCGTAGAAAAGGCAATTCGTCCAGTAGACCGGTTTCGTCCTCATTGGGAACTCATCATGTACTGGCCAGAATTTGCCGCGGACAGGACTAGAACTTGGGCATGTCTGCTTCGGAATCTGGTGCTCTAACCACTGAGCTATCCTGTCGCACACTACAAATTATTTTCCGCTTTATACTACCCCAGGTTTGAGGCCTGTCCGCAGCAAATTCTAGCCAGTACATGATGAGTTCCCGATAAGGACGAAACCGTTCTACAGGATGAATTGCCTTTTCTACACTATACAATTCTTAGTTTATACTGATATATTTAATTAGTTAATGGGTCAGGTGCTTATATCAAGATCGCATCCTTGATTATAATAATAGATTTCAGCATTGCCTATTCGTTAGCTTATTTGCGGTATGCTTTTGAAACAACAGTGGTCGAATATCTGTAAGCATTTATAGTCTTTGTTCATAAAATGAAAATTTATATTAGTGTATAACAAAATTGCATGCAAGGATGCTTTGTTCAAATGATAATTATGTGAGATACTCATGATTAATCATATACGGTGAAGGTGTGATTAAGCTACTGAAGTGTTCGCGTTTCTCTCATTCATCTCGTCATTTACGTTGCCTGTGATTTGATTCAGCTACAGAAATATCTAAACTTGTCTAATAAGTCCGAGTCCTTGCCTTAAAGCTGCCAAGTTGAAGTGACTAGCATGTGATCCTGAAGGGGTATCATACATTTAAAGGATGCGAAGTTAATACTGAAAGTTAGAAAACGATTACAAACCTAATCATATTGGCTTGGGAAAACTTTGTCCAATAGAAAAAAACGTTATATGCATGGTCAAGATCGATTGATCTCCTACCGAGGCAAACTTTTACAACTGCATGCTGGACATATGGGAGTGTATAGGTCCTAACGGCATCTATCATAAAATTAAAAAAGAAATATTAAAATTAAAAAAAATTGACGGACACAACTCGTAGAAATAAAATTGTGCGATAATTCATATTAAATATTACAAGAAATGTTTTTTGTGGACAGCACATACACTATTTACAAATTTAGGTGGAATACAACTTTTTGACATGGTATCGAATAGGAACATATAATGTACTGACACAAATACACTCTTGGATTCAGGAAAGACGGCTATTGTTGTAGGGCAGTATACCTGGTGTTGTTAAACGACTTATCTTAAGGTAAACATATCTATAAAAATTCGTTTTGGTCGGAATTCCTTCAAATCTTCTCTTGCTTGTGATTCGCGCGGTGCTCTGAGACGGCAAAGGATAGTCAAAGCAATTAACCTATATAGAATTTGAGGCAAGGTTTTACCACTAAATTTATAGCACAAATTATGATTGCCTTTTTTGATAAAATGTATAACTGTTATTTTATTTCAAACACCCGGTACGATCATGTTAATCCATCTAGTTCGAAAAATATTAGTTAACCCCCCACAAATGAAGTCGCTACTATCTTTAAATAAGGCCGTACTCAAATCATCGGAACCTGCGGCTTCCCGATGTTAATAAGATAAGATTGTGGTTCGTATTTAAAATTTTGATTGTTTCTCGAGATCAGTGTTAAGCCATTTTTACAAATGCATACATTTAAGAATGAAGATTTATACAAGTTCTAAAGACAACGATCTTGGAAAAGCTGCACATTTTATTGGTTATTCAATTATTGTTCAATCATTTATTTTTTTCGAACTTCTAATTTTATCTTTTATGAAATAAGCATCAGCGGTTACGTGATGCAAAGGTTTCTTCAATCTCTTCAGCCCTTGACCAAAAGGATTCAAGTCCAACTTTTAGACTGTGAATAAATTGGAGCCTTATAACTCTACAAGTGTTATTATAAACCAAAGTAGCAGGAATTTTGGCTTAGTTTCGAGAATCTCAATAGACGATTGAGAGACTCAACGACTGATTTTATGGGAGCCTACAGCGTCAAGCACAGGGGATTTTAATTTTTATATTCGTCTAAACTTTTTAGACTCTCTATATATTTTGAATGTTAATTGTTCTATTTTTCTTATTAAAATATGTGTTCATATTTCTCTGTGATTTGAACAATTATCGGCGAGTTAACTTTTTATTACTAGTTCTTCAATGTTAATCAAAAGTTCATTGTAAGTGGCATTTAAAAATTTAATTTATATTATGTTTAATGGCCTGAACTGTGAAATTTTTCTCCATGGAAAACTAAAGTTCTGAATAGTTTTGGTGGAATAGTTTGTTTGTGTTCTATTTGTGACTGAAAGCATCGTCACTTAATAATTTTACCTGACCGTTCAAAAACCTATTCTGATATTCTCTAGATAGCAGTCAAATATTTTGTCGTCAAATTTTTATCATCGACTTCTGACTATTATTACTTACATACGGAAATTAATATAGATTTTTATTCTCATTTGAGCTATGCATTTTACAATTAACTCAGGAACAAGAGATGTAATGTTCTACTTTTCTCATAACAAATGGAACCATATATCAATGAAGTAGTGTTCTAGTCTGTAAATTGCCAGCACAGAAAGACACGACTCAACAACAGATTAATAAAGTGAGCTTCTTTGCATTTTCGTTTCTATACGTTTTGTATTCTATATTTGCTTCTACTTTAAATCAAGTTTGCGGAATTAACACAAACACCAATCCCATTTTATTTAACCAGTCGCACAATATAGCTAGACTATTTGCGATCCAAACTGACTAACGGGTCGATTTAAATATAAGCATAAGCATCGGAGATGCGGCTCTCAATCCATGTTTTCTCGAATGCATTGTACTCAACTGATAATTTCATATGCACAAGGTATATGCAGTGACGAGTATTACATTTTACAGCTTTTGATAAATTTAAGAAAGTTAAGCAATTAAGAAATCAATAATTACGTGGTGGTGATAACAGTTCTTAAAATTGCGTTTTCGGATTTGAGAGCAGCAGAAATCTAATTTTCTACCCTCTGTCGCTCAAAATAGCAATTATAAATCTTCTATGAGATACAACACAGCTATTAGCTTGACTCAAACTATGGTAAAATATTTTATTAGGTAACAAGTGAAATTTTTTTTTTGAACTACAGATGTGGTGTTATTAGATTAGCATTGATCTACACTAATTTGTATGCGAATGAAATTTCCCAGAAAGACTTAAAATAGGTAAGGCTGAAGTTGCTATTTCAAACTATCACTTTATAGTGTTTTTATAAAGCAAACGTGAAAGTACCCGGCCTGCCATTATTCTTACTAAGTAAATATTTACTTTTAAATAGATTAATTATGAAACCTCGACAGTGAATATTATATTTGCAACAAAAACTAGAGCAATTTAAATGAACGTTAGTTGCGCGGGCGATGTTAACGTTTACTATAATCAAGGTTGCGAAATTGATATAAACGCCTAACACATTAAGTACTTTAATATGCCAGTATAAACTAAGAATTTTATAGTGTAGAAAAGGCAATTCATCCAGTAGACCGGTTTCGTCCCTTTCTGGATCTTTTCATGTACTGGCCGGTATATGCCACGGACGGGGCTCGAATCTGGGCACGTCTGCTTTGGAAAATGGTGCTCTAACCACTGAGCCACACTTTCGCACACTAAACAAAATTTTCAGTCGTATAATAACTAATGTATTTCAGTTAGTTTTTTTCTCTTTTGGATGGAGCTCATATGGCATCCATTTAGACACAAAGTTCCAACTAAACATCCCCAATCCGTCATTAATGAACAGACACCGCACTAGACGCAAAGGTGTTATTGAAATGAAAATTTATATATTCAAACAAACATGGGTTAGAGCATCAAATTCCAAAGCAGATGTGCTCGGTTTCGAGGCCTGTTTGCCGCAAATTCTGGCCAGTACCTGATGAGTTCCCAATAAGAGCGAACCGGTTTACTGGATGAATTGCCTTTTCTACACTATACAATTCTTAGTTTATACTGACAAATATAAGTTCTTAATGGGTAAGGTGTTCATATCAAGTTTGCAACCTTGATTAGAGTAAATATTATTACCGCCCGCGCAGCCGAAGTTCGTTTAAATTTAGAAATTTTCATTTAAGTACAACTTTCCCATCTAGTGTGTTGTCTGTTCAGTAATGTCTGATTAGGGATGGTTAGTTGGAATTTTGGATCTAAATTAGTGCCATATGAGCTCCACCTAAAAGAGAAAAAGACTAACCCAGTTATATTAGTTAGTAGAGGAATAAAAATGTGCGGAAGTGTTGCTCAGTGGTTGGAGCACCACATTCTGAGGCAGACGTGCCCCGGTTCGAGCCCTGTCCGCAGCAAGTTCTGGTCCGTAAGGACGAAACAGGTCTACTGGATGAATTGTCTTTTCTACACTATACAATTTTTAGTTTATACTGGCAAGTGTAAGTACTTAATGAGTCAGGTGTTTATATCAAGTTCGCAAACTTGATTATAGTAGCAGGAGCAAGTGTGTATTAGGTGTTAAGTAACTAGTATCAGAATTAGTTGTTATTCTCAATTTTGGTGAACTTTAGCATACCTTGAAATCTATTTTGTTGGTACCATGTATCGACTTGGCAAACATACTGATGGTACCATGTATCTTTTCGGCAATCATTGTGTTAGTATCAGGTACTAACACAACACTTATAATGTTGGTGCCTTTTACTTGATCGGTATATATATATAATATCACAAGTTGGCTTTAAATTCGCATTGCTGAAGATTTCATATGAAGTTAGCTTCAATACCGCAAGTTTGCACATTCGTATAAGAGATTTTACAATTAAATTTCCCCACATTTTGAACAAAATATATAGTGGGTATAGGGTATAGTACCGGCTCCTACCAATAAGTCGCCAGTAAGCACATAAGAGTATACCTTTCATTCATGCTGACTTTAGTCTATCCGTCTGGTCCTATTTGAACTAATTTGAGATTAGGTGCGCAACACCTAATGCAAAATTTCTGCTGCAGTTTTGCTCTGTAAAAAGCTATGGATAAACAGGCTATACTGAAGTATGAAAATCATTCACTCTAATCATTGAGATTCAGCCAATATGAGGCCACTGATAAAACTTTTTAAGAAGGACTTTAGGTAAGGCGTTTGTGATATAATATCTCTATTTCTAAATAAGTTATCTAGAAAAATGCTTTCTGTTTCAAAGCCTATAATTAATTGCCAGGATCGATTAAAGGCAGGCCGAGAAGTGTTCTGTTTTCCAAAATATGTTATGCTTACTATGAAAGGTTGAAATATTAGATGGACGGAAATAATTTGCGACATTAATAAAAATAAAGAATTAATAATAAATTGATATTGATGGTTAGATTCCGGTGCTAAATGACTAAAAGATTTTTGTCAATAGATAGGTAAATTTATTGCTAATCTTTACTATGAAAATCTAGTTTATCACCATTTCTGGGTTTAAATATTTTTCCAAATGATACAATAATTGACGATTGCGGGACAATTGATAGCACTCGTAGGTCAGTAAAATCTTGATTCCTTTACAATTCCAGATGTACAATTTGTTTTTTAATTAATTGATGGATTCTCACTGGTCCCGTCACTTTGAAGTCGTTCTTTCATTGCTTTTTACCTAATAAATATTGTGAAAATTAATAATACGATAGAATTACTTATGAGTAGTATCTAAACCCTATACTTAACTAGTCATTTACAAACAAATTGAAATAAATTTTATTATACTCAGTGACTAAAGATAACGTAAATATCATTTAAAATATTAAGTTCGCGACAAAAGCTACCTAGCCTAACAATTGTAATTATTAACATAAATCAAATTCGAGATATTTTTAAAGAAACTGATTCAAAACGTTAATTAGAAGATACACAAGATGTGAAACTTGTATCATACAAATGACTGTTAGAAAATGGAATTTCAAGAGATTATAAAAGAAAATAATAAGGAGTAATTAGTTATTCTTTTCATTGGTCGATTTGAGTGAAATTGGTAGACTATTTCATTGACATCGCAATAGGGTAACAAAAGAAAAATCGCCAAAGTAAAACATTTTTACATATTAACTTCTAGCGCCATTGACAGAAAAAATACGCACGAACAATTATTAAAATAATGTCCTGAATATACACCAATAGAATAGTTGCAGAATAATCGTCATTCAAGGTTAAGACTGTAGAGTCTGGCCGAGAAACGAAGCATAACTTTTAAAACACTTATTTTGCGTCAATTGTACAAACCAACCAAAATTATATTAATGTTTTTTCTCCGCTTAACACAAAATATTTCAAAAACCAAAGTGAATTTTTCTGCGTCAACTATACATTCAACGCATGAACGGTAATTTTTGATTAACTACTCCATCCGGAAAAATGTCGTAACGTCAACTTCTTGATTTAAGGCATCTGCTCCATTTTTGCCATTTCCACGCTCAATAAAATCATTGACATAATTCTTAAAAAAAA
>JAQBSW010007341.1:0-41473 GCA_029291075.1 Eudiplozoon nipponicum | reverse complement strand
TCATGCTGCCTTTGGTTTATCCTTCTGGTCACAACTGAACTAATTTGTTACTAGGTTCGCAAAACCTAATACATACCTGCATATATATTAGTTCTTCGCAACAAACAGTATTTAACTGTAATATATTGAATTGAATGATGTCATGCTTACCGCGAAATGTGATAACTGATATCGATGAAGGCCAAGAGTGTATGGTTTAACTGGAGTAACAGGTGTTCGGAAATTGTTGTAATTCTCAATTTGGGTGAACTTTAGCATAAATTTATATCCATCAGGTTGGTATCATGTACCGACTCGGAAACCATAGTGTTAGTATCCGGTACTCATCGATTTCAAAAAAGGGTATCAGTTACTAACACAATAGCCATAGTGTTAGTATCCTTTACAGACTCGGTATATATATTATATAGTGTGAGTTAGCATTGAAGTCGCATTGTCGTTGACTTTAGATTATGTTAGCTTCACTATTACAGGTTTACACATTCGTCTAGGAGATTGTACCCTCCTATTATTCCACATTCTTCTACCAAATATATAGAGGTTAAATGGGCGTAATACCGGCTCCTACTGATGAGTCGCCAGTAAGCACGAAACGAATGTGCATGAGATTATACTTTCCGTTCATGCTGCCTTTGGTTTATCCTTCTGGTCACAACTGAACTAATTTGTTACTAGGTTCGCAAAACCTAATACATACTTGCATATATATTAGTTCTTCGCAACAAACAGTATTTAACTGTAATACATTGAATTGAATGATGTCATGCTTACCGCGAAATGTGATAACTGATATCGATGAAGGCCAGAGTGTATGGTTTAACTGGAGTAACAGGTGTTCGGAAATTGTTGTAATTCTCAATTTGGGTGAACTTTAGCATAAATTTATATCCATCAGGTTGGTATCATGTGCCGACTCGGAAACCATAGTGTTAGTATCCAGTACTCATACATTTCAAAAAAGGTATCAGTTACTAACACAATAGCCATAGTGTTAGTATCCTTTACAGACTCGTTATATATATTATATAGTGTGAGTTAGCATTGAAGTCGCTTTGTCGTTGACTTTAGATTATGTTAGCTTCACTATTACAAGTTTACACATTCGTCTAGGAGATTGTACCGTCCTATTATTCCACATTCTTCTACCAAATATATAGTGGTTAAAGGGCGTAATACCGGCTCCTACTGATGAGTCGCCAGTAAGCACGAAACGAATGTGCATGAGATTATACTTTCCGTTCATGCTGCCTTTGGTTTATCCTTCTGGTCACAACTGAACTAATTTGTTACTAGGTTCGCAAAACCTAATACATACTTGCATATATATTAGTTCTTCGCAACAAACAGTATTTAACTGTAATATATTGAATTGAATGATGTCATGCTTACCGCGAAATGTGATAACTGATATCGATGAAGGCCAGAGTGTATGGTTTAACTGGAGTAACAGGTGTTCGGAAATTGTTGTAATTCTCAATTTGTGTGAACTTTAGCATAAATTTATATCCATCAGGTTGGTATCATGTACCGACTCGGAAACCATAGTGTTAGTATCCGGTACTCATCGATTTCAAAAAAGGTATCAGTTACTAACACAATAGCCATAGTGTTAGTATCCTTTACAGATTCGGTATATATATTATATAGTGTGAGTTAGCATTGAAGTCGCATTTGTCGTTGACTTTAGATTATGTTAGCTTCACTATTACAGGTTTACACATTAATCTAGGAAATTATACTGTCCTATATTTCCACATTCTTCTACCAAATATATAGAGGTTAAAGGGCGTAATATCGGCTCCTACTGATGAGTCGCCAGTAAGCAGGAAACGAATGTGCATGAGATTATACTTTCCGTTCATGCTGCCTTTGGTTTATCCTTCTGGTCACAACTGAACTAATTTGTTACTAGGTTCGCAAAACCTAATAATTACTTGCATATATATTAGTTCTTCGCAACAAACAGTTTTTAATTGTAATACATTGAATTGAATGATGTCATGCTTACCGCGAAATGTGATAACTGATATCGATGAAGGCCAGAGTGTATGGTTTAACTGGAGTAACAGGTGTTCGGAAATTGTTGTAATTCTCAATTTGTGTGAACTTTAGCATAAATTTATATCCATCAGGTTGGTATCATGTACCGACTCGGAAACCATAGTGTTAGTATCCAGTACTCATATATTTCAAAAAAGGTATCAGTTACTAACACAATAGCCATAGTGTTAGTATCCTTTACAGACTCGGTATATATATTATAAAGTGTGAGTTAGCATTGAAGTCGCATTTGTCGTTGACTTTAGATTATGTTAGCTTCACTATTACAAGTTTACACATTGGTCTAGGAGATTGTACCGTCCTATTATTCTACATTCTTCCACCAAATATATAGTGGTTCAAGGGCGTAATACGGGCTCTTTTGAGGAGTCGCCAGTAAGCACGAAACTAATGTGCATGAGATTAGACTTACCGTTCATGCTGCCTTTGGTTTATCCTTCTCGTCAAAACTGAAATAATTTGTCACTAGGTTTGCAAAACCTAATACATACTTGCATATATATTAGTTCTACGCAACAAACAGTATTTAACTGTAATATATTGAATTGAATGATGTCATTCTTACCGCGAAATGGGATAACTGATATCGATGAAGGCCAGAGTGTATGGTTTAACTGGAGCAACAGGTGTTCGGAAATTGTTGTAATTCTCAATTTGGGTGAACTTTAGCATAAATTTATATCCATCAGGTTGGTATCATGTACCGACTCGGAAACCATAGTGTTAGTATCCGGTACTCATCGATTTCAAAAAAGGTATCAGTTACTAACACAATGGCCATAGTGTTAGTATCCTTTACAGACTCGGTATATATATTATATAGTGTGAGTTAGCATTGAAGTCGCATTTTCGTTGACTTTAGATTATGTTAGCTTCACTATTACAAGTTTACACATTCGTCTAGGAGATTGTACCCTCCTATTATTCCACATTCTTCTACCAAATATATAGAGGTTAAAGGGCGTAATATCGGCTCCTACTGATGAGTCGCCAGTAAGCAAGAAACGAATGTGCATGAGATTATACTTTCCGTTCATGCTGCCTTTGGTTTATCCTTCTGGTCACGACTGAACTAATTTGTTACTAGGTTCGCAAAACCTAATAATTACTTGCATATATATTAGTTCTTCGCAACAAACAGTTTTTAATTGTAATACATTGAATTGAATGATGTCTTGCTTACCGCGAAATGTGATATCTGATATCGATGAAGGCCAGAGTGTGTGGTTTAACTGGAGTAACAGGTGTTCGGAAATTGTTGTAATTCTCAATTTGTGTGAACTTTTGCATAAATTTATATCCATCAGGTTGGTATCATACATCGACGCGGAAAACATAGTGTTAGCATTCGGTACACATCGATTTCAAAAAGGGTATCAGTTACTAACACAATAGCCATAGTGTTAGTATCCTTTAAAGACTCGGTATATGTATTATATAGTGTGAGTTAGCATTGAAGTCGCATTTTCGTTGACTTTAGATTATGTTAGCTTCACTACTACAAGTTTACACATTCGTCTAGGAGATTGTACTCTCCTATTATTCCGCATTATTCTACCAAATATATAGAGGTTAGAGGGCGTAATATCGGCTCCTACTGATGAGTCGCCAGTAAGCAGGAAACGAATGTGCATGAGATTATACTTTCCGTTCATGCTGCCTTTGGTTTATCGTTCTGGTCACAACTGAACTAATTTGTTACTAGGTGCGCACAACCTAATAATTACTTGCATATATATATTAGTTCTCAGCAACAAACAGTTTTTAATTGTAATACATTGAATATAATGATGTCTTGCTTACCGCGAGATGTGATATCTGATATCGATGAAGGCCAGAGTGTATGGTTTAACTGGAGTAACAGGTGTTCGGAAATTGTTGTAATTCTCAATTTGTGTGTACTTTAGCATAAATTTATATCCATCAGGTTGGCATCATGTACCGACTCGGAAACCATGGTGTTAGTATCCAGTACTCATACATTTCAAAAAAGGTATCAGTTACTAACACAATAGCCATAGTGTTAGTATCCTTTGCAGACTCGGTATATATATTATATAGTGTGAGTTAGCATTTAAGTCACATTTTCGTTGACTTTAGATAATGTTAGCTTCACTATTACAAGTTTACACATTGGTCTAGGAGATTGTACCGTCCTATTATTCTACATTCTTCCACCAAATATATAGTGGTTCAAGGGCGTAATACGGGCTCTTTTGAGGAGTCGCCAGTAAGCACGAAACTAATGTGCATGAGATTAGACTTACCGTTCATGCTGCCTTTGGTTTATCCTTCTCGTCAAAACTGAAATAATTTGTCACTAGGTTTGCAAAACCTAATACATACTTGCATATATATTAGTTCTACGCAACAAACAGTATTTAACTGTAATATATTGAATTGAATGATGTCATTCTTACCGCGAAATGGGATAACTGATATCGATGAAGGCCAGAGTGTATGGTTTAACTGGAGCAACAAGTGTTCGGAAATTGTTGTAATTCTCAATTTGTGTGAACTTTAGCATAAATTTATATCCATCAGGTTGGTATCATGTTCCGACTCGGAAATCATAGTGTTAGTATCCAGTACTCATATATTTCAGAAAAGGTATCAGTTACTAACACAATAGCCATAGTGTTAGTATGCTTTACAGACCCGGTATATATATTATATAGTGTGAGTTAGCATTGAAGTCGCATTTTCGTTGACTTTAGATTATGTTAGCTTCACTATTACAGGTTTACACATTCGTCTAGGAGATTGTACCGTCCTATTATTCCACATTCTTCTACCAAATATATAGTGGTTAAAGGGCGTAATACCGGCTCCTACTGATGAGTCGCCAGTAAGCACGAAACGAATGTGCATGAGATTATACTTTCCGTTCATGCTGCCTTTGGTTTATCCTTCTGGTCACAACTGAACTAATTTGTTACTAGGTTCGCAAAACCTAATACATTACTTGCATATATATTAGTTCTTCGCAACAAACAGTATTTAACTGTAATATATTGAATTGAATGATGTCATGCTTACCGCGAAATGTGATAACTGATATCGATGAAGGCCAGAGTGTATGGTTTAACTGGAGTAACAGGTGTTCGGAAATTGTTGTAATTCTCAATTTGGGTGAACTTTAGCATAAATTTATATCCATCAGGTTGGTATCATGTACCGACTCGGAAACCATAGTGTTAGTATCCGGTACTCATCAATTTCAAAAAAGGTATCAGTTACTAACACAATAGCCATAGTGTTAGTATCCTTTACAGACTCGGTATATATATTATATAGTGTGAGTTAGCATTGAAGTCGCATTGTCGTTGACTTTAGATTATGTTAGCTTCACTATTACAGGTTTACACATTCGTCTAGGAGATTGTACCGTCCTATTATTCCACATTCTTCTACCAAATATATAGTGGTTAAAGGGCGTAATACCGGCTCCTACTGATGAGTCGCCAGTAAGCACGAAACGAATGTGCATGAGATTATACTTTCCGTTCATGCTGCCTTTGGTTTATCCTTCTGGTCACAACTGAACTAATTTGTTACTAGGTTCGCAAAACCTAATACATACTTGCATATATATTAGTTCTTCGCAACAAACAGTATTTAACTGTAATATATTGAATTGAATGATGTCATGCTTACCGCGAAATGTGATAACTGATATCGATGAAGGCCAGAGTGTATGGTTTAACTGGAGTAACAGGTGTTCGGAAATTGTTGTAATTCTCAATTTGGGTGAACTTTAGCATAAATTTATATCCATCAGGTTGGTATCATGTACCGACTCGGAAACCATAGTGTTAGTATCCGGTACTCATCGATTTCAAAAAAGGTATCAGTTACTAACACAATAGCCATAGTGTTAGTATCCTTTACAGACTCGGTATATATATTATATAGTGTGAGTTAGCATTGAAGTCGCATTGTCGTTGACTTTAGATTATGTTAGCTTCACTATTACAGGTTTACACATTCGTCTAGGAGATTGTACCGTCCTATTATTCCACATTCTTCTACCAAATATATAGTGGTTAAAGGGCGTAATACCGGCTCCTACTGATGAGTCGCCAGTAAGCACGAAACGAATGTGCATGAGATTATACTTTCCGTTCATGCTGCCTTTGGTTTATCCTTCTGGTCACAACTGAACTAATTTGTTACTAGGTTCGCAAAACCTAATACATACTTGCATATATATTAGTTCTTCGCAACAAACAGTATTTAACTGTAATATATTGAATTGAATGATGTCATGCTTACCGCGAAATGTGATAACTGATATCGATGAAGGCCAGAGTGTATGGTTTAACTGGAGTAACAGGTGTTCGGAAATTGTTGTAATTCTCAATTTGGGTGAACTTTAGCATAAATTTATATCCATCAGGTTGGTATCATGTACCGACTCGGAAACCATAGTGTTAGTATCCGGTACTCATCGATTTCAAAAAGGTATCAGTTACTAACACAATAGCCATAGTGTTAGTATCCTTTACAGACTCGGTATATATATTATATAGTGTGAGTTAGCATTGAAGTCGCATTGTCGTTGACTTTAGATTATGTTAGCTTCACTATTACAGGTTTACACATTCGTCTAGGAGATTGTACCGTCCTATTATTCCACATTCTTCTACCAAATATATAGTGGTTAAAGGGCGTAATACCGGCTCCTACTGATGAGTCGCCAGTAAGCACGAAACGAATGTGCATGAGATTATACTTTCCGTTCATGCTGCCTTTGGTTTATCCTTCTGGTCACAACTGAACTAATTTGTTACTAGGTTCGCAAAACCTAATACATACTTGCATATATATTAGTTCTTCGCAACAAACAGTATTTAACTGTAATATATTGAATTGAATGATGTCATGCTTACCGCGAAATGTGATAACTGATATCGATGAAGGCCAGAGTGTATGGTTTAACTGGAGTAACAGGTGTTCGGAAATTGTTGTAATTCTCAATTTGGGTGAACTTTAGCATAAATTTATATCCATCTGGTTGGTATCATGTACCGACTCGGAAACCATAGTGTTAGTATCCGGTACTCATCGATTTCAAAAAAGGTATCAGTTACTAACACAATAGCCATAGTGTTAGTATCCTTTACAGACTCGGTATATATATTATATAGTGTGAGTTAGCATTGAAGTCGTATTGTCGTTGACTTCAGATTATGTTAGCTTCACTATTACAGGTTTACACATTCGTCTAGGAGATTGTACCGTCCTATTATTCCACATTCTTCTACCAAATATATAGTGGTTAAAGGGCGTAATACCGGCTCCTACTGATGAGTCGCCAGTAAGCACGAAACGAATGTGCATGAGATTATACTTTCCGTTCATGCTGCCTTTGGTTTATCCTTCTGGTCACAACTGAACTAATTTGTTACTAGGTTCGCAAAACCTAATACATACTTGCATATATATTAGTTCTTCGCAACAAACAGTATTTAACTGTAATATATTGAATTGAATGATGTCATGCTTACCGCGAAATGTGATAACTGATATCGATGAAGGCCAGAGTGTATGGTTTAACTGGAGTAACAGGTGTTCGGAAATTGTTGTAATTCTCAATTTGGGTGAACTTTAGCATAAATTTATATCCATCAGGTTGGTATCATGTACCGACTCGGAAACCATAGTGTTAGCATCCGGTACTCATCGATTTCAAAAAAGGTATCAGTTACTAACACAATAGCCATAGTGTTAGTATCCTTTACAGACTCGGTATATATATTATATAGTGTGAGTTAGCATTGAAGTCGCATTTTCGTTGACTTTAGATTATGTTAGCTTCACTATTACAGGTTTACACATTCGTCTAGGATATTGTACCCTCCTATTATTCCACATTCTTCTACCACATATATAGAGGTTAGAGGGCGTAATATCGGCTCCTACTGATGAGTCGCCAGTAAGCAGGAAACGAATGTGCATGAGATTATACTTTCCGTTCATGCTGCCTTTGGTTTATCCTTCTGGTCACAACTGAACTAATTTGTTACTAGGTTCGCAAAACCTAATACATACTTGCATATATATTAGTTCTTCGCAACAAACAGTTTTTAACTGTAATACATTGAATTGAATGATGTCATGCTTACCGCGAAATGTGATAACTGATATCGATGAAGGCCAGAGTGTATGGTTTAACTGGAGTAACAGGTGTTCGGAAATTGTTGTAATTCTCAATTTGGGTGAACTTTAGCATAAATTTATATCCATCAGGTTGGTATCATGTACCGACTCGGAAACCATAGTGTTAGTATCCGGTACTCATCGATTTCAAAAAAGGTATCAGTTACTAACACAATAGCCATAGTGTTAGTATCCTTTACAGACTCGGTATATATATTATATAGTGTGAGTTAGCATTGAAGTCGCATTGTCGTTGACTTTAGATTATGTTAGCTTCACTATTACAGGTTTACACATTCGTCTAGGAGATTGTACCGTCCTATTATTCTACATTCTTCTACCAAATATATAGTGGTTAAAGGGCGTAATACCGGCTCCTACTGATGAGTCGCCAGTAAGCACGAAACGAATGTGCATGAGATTATACTTTCCGTTCATGCTGCCTTTGGTTTATCCTTCTGGTCACAACTGAACTAATTTGTTACTAGGTTCGCAAAACCTAATACATACTTGCATATATATTAGTTCTTCGCAACAAACAGTATTTAACTGTAATATATTGAATTGAATGATGTCATGCTTACCGCGAAATGTGATAACTGATATCGATGAAGGCCAGAGTGTATGGTTTAACTGGAGTAACAGGTGTTCGGAAATTGTTGTAATTCTCAATTTGGGTGAACTTTAGCATAAATTTATATCCATCAGGTTGGTATCATGTACCGACTCGGAAACCATAGTGTTAGTATCCGGTACTCATCGATTTCAAAAAGGTATCAGTTACTAACACAATAGCCATAGTGTTAGTATCCTTTACAGACTCGGTATATATATTATATAGTGTGAGTTAGCATTGAAGTCGCATTGTCGTTGACTTTAGATTATGTTAGCTTCACTATTACAGGTTTACACATTCGTCTAGGAGATTGTACCGTCCTATTATTCCACATTCTTCTACCAAATATATAGTGGTTAAAGGGCGTAATACCGGCTCCTACTGATGAGTCGCCAGTAAGCACGAAACGAATGTGCATGAGATTATACTTTCCGTTCATGCTGCCTTTGGTTTATCCTTCTGGTCACAACTGAACTAATTTGTTACTAGGTTCGCAAAACCTAATACATACTTGCATATATATTAGTTCTTCGCAACAAACAGTATTTAACTGTAATATATTGAATTGAATGATGTCATGCTTACCGCGAAATGTGATAACTGATATCGATGAAGGCCAGAGTGTATGGTTTAACTGGAGTAACAGGTGTTCGGAAATTGTTGTAATTCTCAATTTGTGTGAACTTTAGCATAAATTTATATCCATCAGGTTGGTATCATGTGCCGACTCGGAAACCATAGTGTTAGTATCCAGTACTCATATATTTCAGAAAAGGTATCAGTTACTAACACAATAGCCATAGTGTTAGTATGCTTTACAGACCCGGTATATATATTATATAGTGTGAGTTAGCATTGAAGTCGCATTTTCGTTGACTTTAGATTATGTTAACTTGACTATTACAAGTTTACACATTCGTCTAGGAGATTGTACCCTCCGATTATTCCACATTCTTCTACCAAATATATAGAGGTAAATGGGCGTAATATCGGCACCTACTGATGAGTCGCCAGTAAGCAGGAAACGAATGTGCATGAGATTATACTTTCCGTTCATGCTGCCTTTGGTTTATCGTTCTGGTCACAACTGAACTAATTTGTTACTAGGTTTGCAAAACCTAATAATTACTTGCATATATATTAGTTCTTCGCAACAAACAGTTTTTAATTGTAATACATTGAATTGAATGATGTCTTGCTTACCGCGAAATGTGATATCTGATATCGATGAAGGCCAGAGTGTGTGGTTTAACTGGAGTAACAGGTGTTCGGAAATTGTTGTTATTCTCAATTTGTGTGAACTTAAGAATAAATTTATATCCATCAGGTTTGTATCATGCATCGACGCGGAAAACATAGTGTTAGTATCCGATACTCATCAATTTCAAAAAGGGTATCAGTTACTAACACAATAGCCATAGTGTTAGTATCCTTTAAAGACTCGGTGTATGTATTATATAGTGTGAGTTAGCATTGAAGTCGCATTTTCGTTGACTTTAGATTATGTTAGCTTCACTACTACAAGTTTACACATTCGTCTAGGAGATTGTACTCTCCTATTATTCCGCATTATTCTACCAAATATATAGAGGTTAGAGGGCGTAATATCGGCTCCTACTGATGAGTCGCCAGTAAGCAGGAAACGAATGTGCATGAGATTATACTTTCCGTTCATGCTGCCTTTGGTTTATCGTTCTGGTCACAACTGAACTAATTTGTTACTAGGTGCGCACAACCTAATAATTACTTGCATATATATATTAGTTCTCAGCAACAAACAGTTTTTAATTGTAATACATTGAATATAATGATGTCTTGCTTACCGCGAGATGTGATATCTGATATCGATGAAGGCCAGAGTGTATGGTTTAACTGGAGTAACAGGTGTTCGGAAATTGTTGTAATTCTCAATTTGTGTGTACTTTAGCATAAATTTATATCCATCAGGTTGGCATCATGTACCGACTCGGAAACCATAGTGTTAGTATCCAGTACTCATATATTTCAAAAAAGGTATCAGTTACTAACACAATAGCCATAGTGTTAGTATCCTTTGCAGACTCGGTATATATATTATATAGTGTGAGTTAGCATTTAAGTCACATTTTCGTTGACTTTAGATAATGTTAGCTTCACTATTACAAGTTTACACATTGGTCTAGGAGATTGTACCGTCCTATTATTCTACATTCTTCCACCAAATATATAGTGGTTCAAGGGCGTAATACGGGCTCTTTTGAGGAGTCGCCAGTAAGCACGAAACTAATGTGCATGAGATTAGACTTACCGTTCATGCTGCCTTTGGTTTATCCTTCTCGTCAAAACTGAAATAATTTGTCACTAGGTTTGCAAAACCTAATACATACTTGCATATATATTAGTTCTACGCAACAAACAGTATTTAACTGTAATATATTGAATTGAATGATGTCATTCTTACCGCGAAATGGGATAACTGATATCGATGAAGGCCAGAGTGTATGGTTTAACTGGAGCAACAGGTGTTCGGAAATTGTTGTAATTCTCAATTTGGGTGAACTTTAGCATAAATTTATATCCATCAGGTTGGTATCATGTACCGACTCGGAAACCATAGTGTTAGTATCCAGTACTCATATATTTCAGAAAAGGTATCAGTTACTAACACAATAGCCATAGTGTTAGTATCCTTTACAGACTCGGTATATATATTATATAGTGTGAGTTAGCATTGAAGTCGCATTTTCGTTGACTTTAGATTATGTTAGCTTCACTATTACAGGTTTACACATTCGTCTAGGAGATTGTACCCTCCTATTATTCCACATTCTTCTACCAAATATATAGTGGTTAAAGGGCGTAATACCGGCTCCTACTGATGAGTCGCCAGTAAGCACGAAACGAATGTGCATGAGATTATACTTTCCGTTCATGCTGCCTTTGGTTTATCCTTCTGGTCACAACTGAACTAATTTGTTACTAGGTTCGCAAAACCTAATACATACTTGCATATATATTAGTTCTTCGCAACAAACAGTATTTAACTGTAATATATTGAATTGAATGATGTCATGCTTACCGCGAAATGTGATAACTGATATCGATGAAGGCCAGAGTGTATGGTTTAACTGGAGTAACAGGTGTTCGGAAATTGTTGTAATTCTCAATTTGTGTGAACTTTAGCATAAATTTATATCCATCAGGTTGGTATCATGTACCGACTCGGAAACCATAGTGTTAGTATCCGGTACTCATCGATTTCAAATAAGGTATCAGTTACTAACACAATAGCCATAGTGTTAGTATCCTTTACAGACTCGGTATATATATTATATAGTGTGAGTTAGCATTGAAGTCGCATTTTTCGTTGACTTTAGATTATGTTAGCTTCACTATTACAGGTTTACACATTCGTCTAGGAGATTGTACCGTCCTATTATTCCACATTCTTCTACCAAATATATAGTGGTTAAAGGGCGTAATACCGGCTCCTACTGATGAGTCGCCAGTAAGCACGAAACGAATGTGTATGAGATTATACTTTCCGTTCATGCTGCCTTTGGTTTATCCTTCTGGTCACAACTGAACTAATTTGTTACTAGGTTCGCAAAACCTAATACATACTTGCATATATATTAGTTCTTCGCAACAAACAGTATTTAACTCTAATATATTGAATTGAATGATGTCATGCTTACCGCGAAATGTGATAACTGATATCGATGAAGGCCAGAGTGTATGGATTAACTGGAGTAACAGGTGTTCGGAAATTGTTGTAATTCTCAATTTGGGTGAACTTTAGCATAAATTTATATCCATCAGTTTGGTATCATGTACCGACTCGGAAACCATAGTGTTAGTATCCAGTACTCATCGATTTCAAAAAAGGTATCAGTTACTAACACAATTGCCATAGTGTTAGTATCGCTTACAGACTCGGTATATATATTATATAGTGTGAGTTAGCATTGAAGTCGTATTGTCGTTGACTTTAGATTATGTTAGCTTCACTATTACAGGTTTACACATTCGTCTAGGAGATTGTACCGTCCTATTATTCCACATTCTTCTACCAAATATATAGTGGTTAAAGGGCGTATTACCGGATCCTACTGATGAGTCGCCAGTAAGCACGAAACGAATGTGCATGAGATTATACTTTCCGTTCATACTGCCTTTGGTTTATCCTTCTGGTCACAACTGAACTAATTTGTTACTAGGTTCGCAAAACCTAATACATACTTGCATATATATTAGTTATTCGCAACAAACAGTATTTAACTGTAAACTATGTAATCGTTTTATTGATTAAATCTTTGTTCTGGGATAGCCAAAGAACTGCTTAATAAACTCAATTAAAGACAACTCGATGTTCGGATAACCAACCATTGATTGCGCTGGTGATGGTAACAATTGTTTAAATCAAGTTTGCGAGCTTCAATTAAACACCAATCCCATTGTATTTATCCAGTTATCGAACTACAACATGTGAGTGGCGGTAGTTTTGCTATTTGGTTTGACGACTGGTTAAATGCAATGGGATTGGTGTTTGCTTCAAGCTTGCAAATTTGATTTAAAGGATTGTAGGGGGTTTAACTTTGTATAAGTTCTACAACAATGCGACCTAAAAAGGCTAACTAACTATTTTTAATATATACCGAACCTGTAAAGGGTACCAATATTATAATTGCTTGGTTTGTAAAGGATATCAACACTACGGTTGCCGAGTCGGTACACAATGCTAACTCAATGGATTTAAAATATGCTAGATATCACCAAAATGACGAATTAAAACTAATTCTTTACGCCTGTTGCTCTAGCCAGAGTGTGCGGATTTTCTGCGGTAACTGGTGTTCAGAATTAGTTGTAATTTTCAATTTATGTGATTTATTGCATATCCAAATGCCCCACATTCCTTGACCGATTATACAGTGGGTACAGGGCGTAATATCGGCTTCTACTGATGAGTCATCAGTAAGCTATAAACGAATGTACACATGAGATTATACTTTCCGTTCATGCTGACTTTGGTTTATTCTTCTCGTTATACTTGAACTAATTTGTTACAATTTGGTATCATGTACCGACTCGGCAACCATATTGTTAGTACCATGTACCTTTCGGTACCATAATTTTGGCATCGAGTACTGATACAACAACCATAGTGTTGGTATCCTTTAAAGATTCGGATATATATATATATATATATATATATATATATATTATAAAGTGAGTTAGCGTTGAAGTCGCATTGTCGAGACTTTATATAATTGCAAATATGTTTGCACTTTTTTGACCAATTAAAAGAGTGCATTTAATTACTATCAAGAAAATAAGAATGCTGCCTCTATGTCAAAAAGTAAACGTTCTCAATCTTGCATTGCTCTTGGTGTAGCTTTTGTATATAAACGCATTCAGTAATAGCTGCTATCGATGAATACTAATGAAACGTCAGCATTTTTCTTCTGGGAATAATGCGTGTGTATTTTTAATAGCCAGTAGATTTCATATAATTTCCATGTATTAGCATTTATCTAATTTAAATTGAAGCAGCCAATGTTCTATGTCTTGCTACTAAACTGGATTGTTATACATGTCTCCTCTGATTTGGATGACGTTTTTGCTAGTAAATTCTTCCGGTACATTCTAAATATTGCCAAACGTATATTTTTTGAAATTCCAAAATCAAAACATACTTTTGATGCCTGCATTACCATCGCGCTTTATTTTTCCTCGATTTTATTGACTTCTATTTTACATTCAGGAAAGCTTTTGTCTGTTCGCCCTCGTACTGCTAATAGACTGCCTGGCCTTTTCACTCTGAACGAGCGCGTGGCTTATCTGGGGGATTGGCGCCACGGATTCTTCTCCTTGACAGCTGTGGGTGCATTTGGTGTTGGAACAATCCGTGTGCCCAACTTGGATCCTCATTTGGTGACCAACCGATACGGCAACCTGTCTGATGTACGCAGTACTTTTGAACACTCTTATAGTGAATTAGTTTTAGCGCCAAACCAGCTTAACATGTCTGATGACTGGGAAGAAATCGTGAAAGAAGCACTCACTAAACCAGACTCTTGTCAGGGCAAAGCAATTTGGCTTCATCCTGGCGAGAAAATGGGCGATTTCTGCCTGGGATCGACTATTGTTCTGTTGTTTGAAGTTCCTAAAGGCCAAATGAAATGGATCGTGAAAGAAGGCGACGTTGTTAAAATGGGCCAGGCTTTGATGGTTAATACGGCGAAAAAGTAGCTATTGGATTCTGAGCCTCATCTATGCGAATCGTGGACTTGTGCTTAGGCTTCTATTTGATGAGCCCCATAATGTCTGTTCTTATCCCGTAATATTTCTCTACAAACCGAAATGTATATTCTTTCAATATTTTTTGTTTGAAAATTGTAATATACCCACTTTCTCTTTCAGGTCCCTGTACAGTACATCTTTGGATTTAATGGGCGTAACAAACAATGTATAAAAAATTTGACGTGATCCTTTTTGCACTTTGTGAAGAAAAAGGACTCAATTTAATTTATATTAGTGGGTTTTTTTGCGGTTACAAATTTAATTTGTGACCAGTCTACAATTGCGCTTATTTATGTTTACATTCGTTATGTCTATTAAGTTATGAAGCCACTTTATCATGTGTATGTGTGTGCGACTGGGGGTAGTTTTGCAATGTAGTTTGACGATTATTACAATACAATTGGATTGGTGTTTGCTTCAAGCTCGCAAGTTTGATTTAATAAATTGTAACCATCGCACGCGCGTTCAATGTTTGTTTTATATGTCGTTTATGCTATTAGGAAGACTATTTGGTATTAACTTTAAAGGTTAAGACTACTCTAGCTATTTAAGGTTTAATATATCGCCTTTCGTAGCCTAATTTAGAACCTAGACAAATATGAGTGTGAAACGATTTCTTCTTCGTCATGAACATCTTTCAATATTAGGCATATTGAAGTCACGAGGATTTAGCAAATCAATATAATATGCATTACATTTTCATTATTTGGTGACGTTCACGCATTTTGTTTAGACATATATTTATTCTACCTTGTCCCAGTTAATTTTGGCTTTCTTTTCATAAATCGAACTTATTTATAAAATTATTTTTTTACTCAATAGAAACGCATGATTCATACTTTGGTCAATAGAAAAATAGTTGCGATTTGACAATATAGATACATTTATGCAAGCACATACAAGTCCAGAACTGCCTCTCACACAGTATTGCGAATGTGCCCAAAGTCATGTGTCCGAATAAAGAGGATTTTCTTTGAACCCCTTCCCACCGTCAAAAGGCAGCGAGGGTCCATTTTACCAAGATAACGAATGTTCTACGGTGGTGCTAAGTGTGTATTGTCACCAGTCGCACGGCTTCTGATCAAAGCCACTAGTGAGTTATATTTACTTTCCTACTTCATTTGACAGGCAAAGTGCTAATTTTGTTTTTCATTGTTTGCGACGGTGAACATATGTGATTTAACTTCTGACAACCAACGGGGTCGCGTTTCGCGAAATCTTAATTTACTTTTTTTCAACAGGATCACGGTTATACACACAAATTGCATTGAGAAAAGAATAGAGATTTCGTGAAGTGATGAACGAACCACAACAGGCAAACGGTCGAATTTTACTGCTCTGCATTTATTGTAATAATAAAAATTACTATATATTGGATTTGTGCGTTTTTTCTTTTAATTAAACGAGAGGGGTACGCTATTCAGCAATTGCGATGGTGCAATGATACGCATATATTAATTTATGTTATATTTATATAAATTTATTGTCTTCTTTGAAATTATCAATCATCAAACGACCCCGGGGATTAAACAATAGTTGATTCACGGGTGGTGGTATCAATTCTTTGAGTCAAGTTTGCGAGCTTTAAGTTAACACCAATCCAATTGTATTTAACCAATCTGCGGACAATATAACAAACCTACCACCAGCCGCAAAGCATTGACACGTTTCGACCTTCCATGATCATCATCAGAGTATGACCGCAAGCTGACTATCGAGGAACAAACCGCATTGAATATATATGGAAATCAAAGTTAGATATGCGGTTCTCACCTCTAGCAGTCTCGCATACATTAAACTTGACTGGAAATGTCGGCTGCACAATTTCTATGCAGTCACAACCATTAACTGTTTGCAGCTTTCGCCGCAAATAAATACATCGGCAATACAATTAAACAATATTTGATTGCACAGATGATGATAACAGTTCTTTAAATCAAGTTTGCGAGCTTGAAGTAAACACCAATCCCATTATATTTAACCAGACGTCGAACAACATAACCAAACTACCGCCAGCCGCAAAGCACTGACGCGTTTCGACCTTCCATGATCATCATCAGAGTACGACGGCAAACTGACTATCGAGGATTAAACCGCATTGAATATATATGGAAATCAAATTTAGATATGCGGCTCTCACCTCTAGCAGTCTTGCATACATTGAACTTGACTGGAAATGTCGGCTGCACAATTTCTATGCAGTCACGAACATCAGTTGTTTGTAGCTTTCGCCACACACATATAAATACAATACAATTAAACAATAATTGTTTGCGCGGGAGGTGGTAACAATTCTTTAAATCAAGTTTGCGAGCTTGAAGTATATTAGCAGTCGTCGAACAACATAACAAAACTACCGCCATTCGAAACGCACTGACGTTTCTGCATTAATAACACTGCTTGGCTGCGTGTAAAGGTTGTGCCGAAAAAATAGTTCAAATCAATTAAATTATGGATAAGGACAATATTTGGAAGCCTGCCGTCATAGCTGATTTCAATCAGGATCAATTCATTTTATAAAACTATATTCTTTAAAATCTTGACCAAGCTTGTCATCGGCGAAAACTCGGTTACCGAATCACAACTAAGATTTTCAAACCTATTTATAATATTTTATATTTACTCGGATGATTTATATTTATGCTATACACAAATTCATGTGAAAACCAATTTAGTTAAATAAAATGTCAACATAAAGGGAAGGCGAAATCATCAATATACCTTTCTAGGCATTTTCACCGGGTTTCCAAATATTGTCCTTATCCATAATCTGATTGATATGAACTATTTTTTCGGCACAACCTTTGCACGCAGCCAAGCAGTGTTAATTACGCAGAAACGTCAGTGCGTTGCGACTGGCGGCAGATTTGTTATTTTGTTCGACGATTGCTAAAATACAATGGGATTGGAGTTTACTTCGACCTCAGGGATTGTTTAAACTAAAAAATTAAGCTTCACTAATGAGGTACACAATAAATCCAGATCTAAATGGTTCGCTCACGTGGTATTGAACATCGCTTGACATTATGGATGCAAGCTTTAATGAAATTCATATTACCATTCCCACAGAACTTTAGATACACAATTTTTGCAGGAATAAAAATCATGTTCGGCCATTGAGACTGAAATTGCGTTGATGCACACAAATAAGTGGACGTTTCCACCTTTCACGCTACCCGCTTTAATTTTGTTTGTTATGCCTTTCATAAAATATGCATATATGTGCTCATTTGTAGATATCTGAGGAAATAATTAAAAGGAAACGCTTCTCGTATCCGATAAAATTTTATTTTCATTTTCTGGCATGCGAAAGGTATGTTAGAAATTATTTTTATTTTCTAGCGTGATGTTAATTTAAAATAAATTTTGTTTAATTGCTAACAATTGCCAATTAGTAGACATAATTTTATAGATGAAATTTCTTTCCGATGCCTTCGTTGTAGTCCAACGAATAGGGTTTTCAAATTGTTGCCATGGGAATACCGCTGCTGGCATTGAGCTTCCAAGGTATATCGCGACATAGCAATAGGAACCAGCTGGTTTTCATCACAAAGAAAATTATTTATATTAAAGGGAAGCAATAGTAGTTTTCCAAATACCTTACAAACGGCATTGGTAGCATTATTTATAAATTTTAATTCGGTTTTTAATTTCCATTTAATAAAAAGCCTTCGCATGATCGCAATGGATTTTATGAGGAAGGCAAATTTGTCATCTTAGCAATTGTGCTTATTTTTAATTAAAATATAGTGTTACGATTTTCTGTGGCAATTTTTAATTGTCAATTTGCTAAATGTATTCTTTTTTAAGCAGTGACGTAGTTCCGGATTTTTAATTAATAAGAGCCAAACTAATCTCAATTTGACATAAACAAAAAGCATTGTTAATGGCGTTAGGATCAAGGCCGTCTTATTATGGCATGCGACTGCGTTAGTTGGAGAACTTGAAGAGGAGACCGCTTACACATCCTGCTTGCTAGGCTGCCGAGCAAGCTCCAGCGGATAGCTGAAACCTTAGGCGTGGATCAGTATTATTGTGCTCTGACTGTTATTCACTATATCCGTCACTTGTTAATTCCGCACCGTACTTATCAAGAAAGTGTGTCAGCTGTCTTAACATGGGCTTTTCTGGGACACGCCGTGTAGCAGATCTAGATCTCTGTTTATGTATAAGCCAAAAATGATTTTGGATTTCGTTTCACTATTGCAAACTTTAGTGAAAGCTTCATGCAAAAAAATCAAAAACTACAAACTCAAAATCGAACTTGCATATTTTTAAATCTAATTTATTCTAACCCTTTGCCATAACACTTCTGCGGGGTTAAATTGAGGGTATTTTGGATTATCCATAAGAAATAAAATCAGCTTAAAATCTCAGAAGGAAATTTTATGATGATTTTATTTTGAATGTAGCAGAACATGCCCTTAATTTCAAGATTTATTTAATGCTTAAATAAATAATTTTTAGTTGAAGCGTCAACGAGGCATAAATACACCCAAAACTTCGTACAAACTGTAACATCCAATCTCACTTATCGATCTCCATTTAACAAAGTAGAAGTTTTAATTTTGTCACATTTCTAATACGGTTTCAGTATGTTACGAGCATACTCCTTTGTGTTTTTATTTGTTCGCGAGAAGAAGAATAGCTAAACTCTTGATTATTTATTTGCGTATAACAGAAAACAATAAGGACTCCTAATTGAGTTATAGAAATTATTCCAATCGTGAGAATACAATATAATTTAATGCTAATTTGTTATGTCAAACGGTGCGAAACGAAATATTGAAAAATAATTAACATATTACTGTTCTGTTTTTTCTTCGCTTGGTCAAATTTTTTTGGGAATCTCTGGCCTCAGATCATTTCGATGTGCCAAATTCACATTCGCTTAAGTTATGAGATTCAAAATACGTTATTAATGTTGTTGAAGAAAAGAAAACTAAAAAAGTTAGTTCAGATTCCAACGCAATAATATGTGATATTTGATAACAATAATTGGCGGAAACTCACTGAGACATGCGTTTCGTTAATGGTACTTTTTCTCATATTACGTATAAAAAAATCGGCTTATGAATAGTGCCGACGGTAAGCAAGGAACGTATGTGTTCTGCCGTTGGCAAAACATGAACTAATTTGCTACTAGGTTTGCCGTACCGCATATATAAATCCATGAATGTTCTCCAAAATTAAGAGTATAGGGGGAACTACAAATAAACTGAGCATTTGAACTGCCAGCTAGTCGTTTAATGGTAATTTAATGACGTTTTTTGAATTCCACAATAATTGAACTTAAAAATACTATGTTTGAACATCTGATTTCCTCTTTCACTATTTCGTGCAGAATTATTTCACAATCGTTAGCATTATCATAGATTAAAATACAGCCACCAACATTGCGATCTTGATAGGAACCAATCCCATTATATATATATATATATATATATATATATATATATATTCTTATAATTAGGAAAACAACACAAATTTTCCTAATTATAAGAATACTGTGTTAATTAAAACGGCATGGATATATATATATATATATATATATATATATATATATATATATATATATATATATATATATACATACATACATTTCATTTGATTATGCTAGTGGTAACAAATCTGACTCGTTTTTACTGCTGTTTCTTGTTTTGACTAGTTGGTGAGTGTGTATGCGTTTGTGTTTGTGTGTATGCGTGTTTGCATGTAAAGGTCATTCTCGCAGTATTGCGAAGTGATGTCTGATATCTTGTCATTATTGTTTTGATAGCTTGAGAATTAACCATTTGTGCGCATTGTTCACTGTTACATATACAAGTGCTATTTTTCCCAGTATAGTTGATCGTTTCACCTCGTTGCGCAAAGTTTTCACGTGGTAACAACGCCAGTGTTGATTGCAGTGTTAAATGCTTACATTGTTTGGAGACTTCTGTCATCGTATGCGCCTCTGTTATTTCCACTTCAGTTTGTTGCCAATCCGATTGTACGTTTGTTGATTCTAGTCGAGGGCCTGTTTGTTCTCGGCTGGATACTAGTAGATTGTTGTTGAATTTTGTTATTCTTGGCCAGTCGATAAGGATATCATGTTGATGAAACTTTTGAATATTAAGGTCAGGTGCTTGTTGTTTTATGTAAAGTGCTTCGTAGATAAATAATAATTTTTCTGATTTTGCTTTATGTAGAATTGTGAAATTGGTCGAATTGACAGGGTGCCCCGTTGCCAATATATGATCGGAAATAGCTGATTTTCCTGACGGTGGCAAGCCTTTGTTAATCAATTTCTGTGGCAAATGTTGCTGGATTCTGCTTATCAATTGCTTCTTCGTACGTCCGATATATGTGCTACCGCACATACATGAGAATTTGTAGACTATGAATGATTTGGAGAGAATTGGCAATTGATCTTTGGCATCCAACCTCATGATTCTCTGTGTACTAAATGTCATATTAACTTTAACACTGGGAAAGTTGTCCTTAGTTATTCTATTCAGCCGCCGTGCAATTATTGAGGCTGGTACGTCGCCTCTAAATGGTAAGTTTAGGAAAACCTGCTTGCCGGTATCCTCTCTAGTGCGAATCTGCCGTGGTCTGATGTTGACATCAATGAAACGCTCTGGGTAGTTGTTCATTAGCAAAATTTTCCTGAGGTAGCCCAGTTCTTCCTCAATCTTGTGTTCAGAGCAGATCTTCCTGATTCTGTTTGCTAGGTTGTTTACTAAGTTTCTTTTGTGGGATTTTGGCACACTACTGTTGTAGTGAATGTATTGTCCGGTGAAAGTGGATTTTCTATGTATGGCCAGTGTCAAATCTCCGTTTGCTTCTCGAGTGATTTTGATGTCAAGGAAGGGAAAACTGTCGTCTTTCTCTACCTCGAGAGTGAATTTGATGTCTGGATCGACTCCATTTGCTTGTTTGAGGATTTCGGAAGGGTCTGCTGCTTCTGAGATGAACAACAAGATATCATCTACATACCTTTTGTAGAGTGCGCACTGGTCAATTATACCTTTTAGGCTCGTTTTTTCCAGGTGATACATGTATACATCTGCCAGGAGGGGTGCGATGCAACTTCCCATAGCTACACCATTGATCTGACGGTAGTAAATTGCACGTTTTTAGTACATGCTAATATGAGGTCTTTGATGTCATTGGTGTCTATAGGGAAGTCAAAAAACTCATTTTTATGATGCATCGCAACCCTCCTGGCAGATGTATACATGTATCATCTGGAAAAAACGAGCCTAAAAGGTATAATTGACCAGTGCGCACTCTACAAAAGGTATGTAGATGATATCTTGTTGTTCATCTCAGAAGCAGCAGACCCTTCCGAAATCCTCAAACAAGCAAATGGAGTCGATCCAGACATCAAATTCACTCTCGAGGTAGAGAAAGACGACAGTTTTCCCTTCCTTGACATCAAAATCACTCGAGAAGCAAACGGAGATTTGACACTGGCCATACATAGAAAATCCACTTTCACCGGACAATACATTCACTACAACAGTAGTGTGCCAAAATCCCACAAAAGAAACTTAGTAAACAACCTAGCAAACAGAATCAGGAAGATCTGCTCTGAACACAAGATTGAGGAAGAACTGGGCTACCTCAGGAAAATTTTGCTAATGAACAACTACCCAGAGCGTTTCATTGATGTCAACATCAGACCACGGCAGATTCGCACTAGAGAGGATACCGGCAAGCAGGTTTTCCTAAACTTACCATTTAGAGGCGACGTACCAGCCTCAATAATTGCACGGCGGCTGAATAGAATAACTAAGGACAACTTTCCCAGTGTTAAAGTTAATATGACATTTAGTACACAGAGAATCATGAGGTTGGATGCCAAAGATCAATTGCCAATTCTCTCCAAATCATTCATAGTCTACAAATTCTCATGTATGTGCGGTAGCACATATATCGGACGTACGAAGAAGCAATTGATAAGCAGAATCCAGCAACATTTGCCACAGAAATTGATTAACAAAGGCTTGCCACCGTCAGGAAAATCAGCTATTTCCGATCATATATTGGCAACGGGGCACCCTGTCAATTCGACCAATTTCACAATTCTACATAAAGCAAAATCAGAAAAATTATTATTTATCTACGAAGCACTTTACATAAAACAACAAGCACCTGACCTTAATATTCAAAAGTTTCATCAACATGATATCCTTATCGACTGGCCAAGAATAACAAAATTCAACAACAATCTACTAGTATCCAGCCGAGAACAAACAGGCCCTCGACTAGAATCAACAAACGTACAATCGGATTGGCAACAAACTGAAGTGGAAATAACAGAGGCGCATACGATGACAGAAGTCTCCAAACAATGTAAGCATTTAACACTGCAATCAACACTGGCGTTGTTACCACGTGAAAACTTTGCGCAACGAGGTGAAACGATCAACTATACTGGGAAAAATAGCACTTGTATATGTAACAGTGAACAATGCGCACAAATGGTTAATTCTCAAGCTATCAAAACAATAATGACAAGATATCAGACATCACTTCGCAATACTGCGAGAATGACCTTTACATGCAAACACGCATACACACAAACACAAACGCATACACACTCACCAACTAGTCAAAACAAGAAACAGCAGTAAAAACGAGTCAGATTTGTTACCACTAGCATAATCAAATGAAAACCCAAAATGTATAAATATGTATGATTGTATAAGAGAGGATTAGTATTCACGAAATAAATGGCTCTTTATCCAACTTTGTTATTTGTGTTTTCCTATATATATATATATATATATATATATATATGTCTATTTGTCGAGTTTAGAATTTGCCCTAGTACTGACTACAATTTTTCTGCGATCATCGTTCTAATCCGGGCAAATCCGCTTCGCCATTTCTGACTCTATACATTGAGCCACTCCGCGGCACGCTACGCACAAATGCAGATATATACCGAAAAGTGATTAGTGGTTAACCTTTTCTTCAAGTGTGGCCTATATTGAATCTCTCTTTATCTATGTCTAGCCACTCTCAGTCTGTTATAATAAAACAAACACTTCAGGCTACCTGTAGAAGTGGTAGTGATTTAATATATATATATATATATATATATATATATATATATATATATATATATATATATATAATTAAACGATCATTGATTGAACGGGCAGTGATAATAATTATTAAAATAAAGGTTAAACAAAAAACCAATTATATATATATATTATTATTATTATTAGTTTATACTGACAAATATATATATATATATATATATATATATATATATATATCAATTTAACTGGTATTTATATCAAGATCGCAACCATGATTTATATATTTTGTCAAAAATGATAACTTAAAACGAAACAATTGTTAAATAAAAGTAATTTTTGATGGAGATACGTATGTAGACGACGCTCAGAAAACGCGGCAATTTGGATTTCTATACGACAAAATTTAGACCAATTTAACTTTGTCCAAGGTGGCATTGGTAACTAACCTTGTTATCAGTTACGTTTACAACCACATTTTGAAATACTGTGATATTTGGTTATATTTTTAAAAAAAACTTTCAAGTCTAAGTGTTTCTTGACCTGCGCTTAAATGTCTTCTGTTCTCCATCTGTCCTTATTAAAGGATGGCAAACGGCCTTACTCGGGATTTAAATTCTTTCAAGTTTAAATGTCACGCCATTCGATTTGTGGATCAAATGTAGCCGTGTAGCTTTTTAGTGTTCCGTGCAATTCAACTGTTGATGTAACTGGAAAGGCAAAAACATAATAGGCTTTGTAATATTTTCTCATTTATTTAAATTTGAAATAAAGCTTATGAACATATAAGAGCAAACTGAAAGGTCAAACAATGAGCACAACAAGTAGGGGAACCGGTAGAAATTTTTGTTTGTTTTCGTTTATTTTTCTACTGAAGCTATAATTTTCTTTCCGCCTTTGATAAAGAATCAAAAGAATTAGTGCTCGCTGCATCGGAATCCAAAACTTGCCCTATATTGGAGCAAACATTTTATGCAAAATACATTTGCAACTCCTACAGGCGAGGATAACGTTTGCATAGTTGATTGCCAATGAGATAATAAAACAGGCACTGATAGGAGAGCTGTGTGCTCAACGCAACGTCTAATGTGCACATACCAAAATTAAATGCATAATTAAGAAGAGAAAGACCAAGTTCATAAATTAAATCAAAGAATGAAAGTTTTTTTATAGAAACCATTTGTTAGGTAGCTCGTATATGCGTAACCAATTTTAGATCAATCGCGTGCATCGCATCTTCCACCAAACCGTCAACTAAATAACTAATCATTATATAGAGCTACATGTAAATTTGTCAAATATACTTAGTATACACATTGTGATTTCATTATAAAAATGATTTTATTTTCATATGAAGAACAAATTTATTTGAAAATTTGGAACAAATCGAAGAAATTTAAGACTTCATAAATGACTAGAGTATTGTTTTATGCATTATCAGTCAAATGTAGCATGTCGCACTGATTTAGTAATGTTGAAAAAAATTAAATCGTATAAAGAAAAATTAAACATTTTTAGAGTAAACAAAATTAAAAGAGCCATAAGGAAAGCGAATGGTTTGAGTGATAAAAAATACATTTATATAAAAAAGGTGTGTGGCTTACAATTATGTTTATGACGCTGATTATAGTATTCAAATACACTGATGATTACACGTGCTACATCAATGGAGTTTTCTGCCTTAAAATAACTAAAATCACTATTTTGGTCAATTGTATTAGGTATGAACATTGGCTTTATGCGTAAGTGCAGGCGTGTACTAAATTGTTTGAATGATCATCAATTACATTGAGAAACCTACCAGAATAGAATTTATTTCACTTCAAACAGTTATGCATGTAGGTTACTTGACTGGGATGTATAAGGAAATTTTATTTACAAAAACTGAATTTCAGAAACATAAAATAAATAACAAATGAGTTTAGTTTTTGAACTAAACTTTAACTTAAATAACCTACCAACATCATGAGGTTAATTGGGTTCTCGTGACCTAATTAATTAAATAAGAGATCGCTTTGAACTACATGAATTTAGAATACAAACATGCTTCAAATGTCTCGAAATTAGAATCTTTGTGTTTTATGACGTTTGTCACGCCTCACAAATTCAGTTTCGTCTTACAGCCAGACCGCATTGATTATCATATTATAAATGTTATAAAAAACAGAGAGGTTATTTATCTGTTTATTAAGTGAAAAAATAATATACCATACCTCATTATAATGTTGACTCCCGTATACGCAGTAGAATTATTTTCATGTCTATAGATCACTTTGATTGGTGTAAAATAATCTAATAGGAATTCAGATTTCGTTGACCAATGGTATTTGTTAGCGTGCAGAATTTCAGTCAATGACTTGAAACCAACGCGAATCATTAAGAATTTCGACAATATCTATTGACTGCGCTATTGAGTTAGAATATCCGCTTTTCTCTGATCGTGAAATAGCAAATCCGAAATGCGGCAGCCTGCGAAACTATCATTTGATGCATGGAAAAGCATGAATATTACCATCGCAATAATAAAATTTATATTGAGGTGATAAGGATAAACTATTGATATAAAAGAAATGAATTACAGTATATATATATATATATATATATATATATATATATATATATATATATATAATGCCCATTTCCTTCGAATATTACATAGCATATATCTTATTAGGAAGAAATACCGGGGATGTATATAAATGAAAGATTGTAAAGTGAAGTTTAGTAATCTCTAAATAAATGATCATTATCTACTTTGTTATTAATTTGTTTTTCCTAATAAGAAATATATATATATATATATATATATATATATATATATATATATATATATATATATATATATATATATATATATATATATATATAGAAAAGGCTTCATCCTTACTGTACACTCAAATATATTTTTTTATAGCGACAGAACAGTGAATTGCAGTTTTTATCTTACGTTAAAAGCGAAACCAGCGTTGACCCACCTGAGATAGTTTGCACAATTGTGAAATAAATGATCGAGTGTTAAGATGCTGGTGGCAACAATCCTAGCTACTGCCGTGAAGTGGCCACTAAGGACAAAAACTTTCTAGACCAAGACCAAGTGCATTTGTTATGGCATGCTATGTTTACTTTACGCTGACAAATTCTACATAATCAGAACCTGCAGTAATAAATCAATTCGTATTTTGTATTTATAAAGGCAATATAATGATACTGTGTTGTGAGTCAAATAATTCCTGTTCAAGGACTGATGGAAATTACCATTATTCATAAGAAAAATTTCTTTTTTAAACTGGAGAACAATAAAAAATGTAAACATCAATGTGATGAAACTGAATAAATATTGCTGCAATTAAGATTTTACCTTGCGCGAGGGAAATTTGAAGTGCAAATGATTTCTTCAATGAATCAAAAAATGTCGCGTCGTTTCTGACGAAGTTTTATTTTACTGCTACTAGGTAAGATTATGATTCAATAAACAAATTTTTGTGTATTATATACTTGCTCAAAAAAGACGTATCTGTTTATTAAATGAATTAAAGTAACTTATGTGGAAATTCTCATAAAATGATATGTTAAATTTATTTTTGTGTTGAAGAAATATTAAAAAATTAAAAATCTATAAAAAGAAATAAATGTAAATAGCAATAGTAATAATAGAAACCACTTTCTTCATAGTCGCAAAGATTTGTTATTTGTTTCATTTTAATATTTCGCAAGATATGGTTTAATACCTTTCCGAACGATCTATTAATTACTATTATGATTATAAAAAAGTCACCAAATATCAGCATTTCCTAATGATATCTATTTTTCAAAAATACTGTTCGTTAAAAGGCACATAGAGCACATATATAAAATATGTATTTAAAATTTGTACTAATGTACTCACATTAATTAATTTCTCTCTATTAATTAAATAATCAGGCAATAGAATTAAAACCGTTCACACACTCAATTTCTTAACAAACAAATATGTATGGAATCCAACGCGTAGAAAATGACGGATATCGTGTTCAGGCAAATTGTGTATTATTAAACGAAGATTATGAAGTCGATTCATAGAAAAGTTTTGCTTCAGATGAATAAGTATTGGGAGATTTTTATTAGGACGTGTGGGCGATGGACTATTTCTACACTGTTTAAATAGTACCTTGTATTGAATAAGTAAAATTCAATAGACCAGGTCAATAGAGTAGGCAAAAAATTAATAACGTAAATGTTATATTATTAAAAATAAACAAAAATCCCATATAATTATAGGTGAAAAAACGGGATTGGACAATTAGTTTGTCAAGGAATTTTCAAGAATATATCCAGATACCAAAATTAAAAAAGTACTTCAGAAATTGTGTATTCTGGTTCGTGCCACGTACAGTCACGTTATAAATTATACATTTGTACTTATGAAAGCAGAAGAAATTTGTTTTGTTTCTTTTTAATTGTTAGCTTATTTAAAAAGCTAGACATTATGATTAGAGGCCACGGAAATGTTTATAAAAATATGAATGCCTACATGTATCTCAAAATATATACACATTGAAAAAATATTAACAAACAAATAAAATTTTTTAAATAAAAAAATAACTTTTAAATTTGCTCCGAAAAAAGTAACTGATAAATAAACCATGAACGTCCTAACGTTTTAAAAATAAAATCCATAACATGACACCAAAAAAAGTTTATTTCTTATAAATTTTGAACAACCATTTAAATGTCAGCCTACTTACTTATGCCAGTAGAAATATGCTATATTTAAAATTTGATTGTCATTGCATTGATTTTCCTATCATTAAATGCTCGCAACAAATATTCATCGGTGTCATTGATTGAAAACAGTTTAATTTTTGGTAAGCTAATTAAGAATCAGTGAAAATGTGATTCTATTGTTACAGCTAAAGAAAAACGACTAAAATGCACAGTATATTGGTAGTAAATAAACATTTAAATGGTATAAATGAACACTTAATATAATACAAAAATGATCTGATTTTATCTTTCAATTAAATTATTTTGCAGCAGTCGTTTTTAGATGGATTTTTTTAATACGAATATAGTTAAAATGTTGTAATAGCGTAAAGCAATGTAAAATTCAATCGAACCACCAACAAAACATTTTAGGCGTTAAAGTTGCAGTATCAAATAAAATGAAGAAATTTATGAAATTCAGTCCGTCCAGAAAATTGTAAATATTATTCAAGCGATTTCTCTGATTAACACTAGAGCAATAAAGTAATCTTCTTCATTAGTGACAGTAATTCGTGGCCAACAGTATCTGCGTACTAAAAGTTTGCATTTTCATATATGAAACATACTAAAAATTTCCGAAGAATTATGACTTCTTTCTAATAGAATGAACGTATATAAAATAATCAAGAGCAACAACGGGATTCAGTTCTACGATCTACGACTCAGAAATATCATCAAATCTAAGAAACATTTTGTTCTGTTAAATAATACTAGAGTATATATATATATATATATATATATATATATATATATATATATATATATATATAAAAGTAGCGAGCGAGAGGGAAACAAACAGACACAGGAAAAAACAAGCGTACATTTGCGTAGTAGGTCTGAATTGTTGAAGTTTCAAAGTAGCGCAAGTATACGTGTCAGCGACCGAACCGGGCATAAGATGTAACGGATGACAGAAAATACTCGACCAAACTACCCCCAGACAATGCAATTAAACAATAATTGATTGCGCGGGTGGTGATAACAATTATTTAAATCAAGTTTGCAAGTTTGAAGTAAACACCAATCCCATCGTATTTAACCAGTCGTCAAACAACTGGCGGAAGTTTTCCTGTTGTTCGACGAGTGGGTAAATACAATGGGATTGGTGTTTATTTCAAATACCTCAAACAATGTCTCGACACGCACAAATATGCGCACAGAACTAATTTGTTACTAGGTTCGCAACACCTCATACATACTTGCGCACAGAATTAACCTGGAACCAACTATAACTTCAATATATTAAGTTGCTATAACAACTTACTTTATACTTTAAAACATTTTCAAACATTGATGATTATCACATTGTGGAAATGAAAGACCTAATGGAAAGTTATGGCTCATTAAACTGTGCAGCTGAATAAATGAAGAAAATCACATTCTTTCATAGATAGATAAAAAATAAAAATATTGCCTACTTTAAAATGTTCATCTTTTCGTTTTTGACCTGTGAGTTATAGAAGTTCGCATATATAGGCAAAACAAAACTGCTAATTATTATTATTAATAAAAATCAGTAATCTGTAATCTGAATTATGAAATAAATCACATGTGAAAGTATAAGTTTGTTATGAAACAGGTATATTAAATACAGTTTATATAGAGCGTTTTATATTCGACTGTAATATCTGATAATTTAAACAGTGACTTTTTTTTAAACAAAGGAGATGAAGTTGGATTGAAAACAAACAATATGCAACACCAAACAGAAAGCGGAATACGTAAATGCTGTGTCGAAGCACGAACACACACACACACACACACACATATATATATATATATATATATATATATATATATATATATATATATATATATGACCAGATTAGCTTGCGATTAATCTTTTGCTAGAAAATTGGCACCGATTACAGTTTGTTGAAGAAAACATGGAGCACCCAGCCAAAAGGGGCACGTCATCCAAGACATTTACTCAAAGAATTAAAAAAGCGATAATTTCTTGGTTGTCTAATAAACAATTGGTGTTTGTTTACAAATCAAAACGTCTGGCTCACAAAAATTTAAAGAAATATCTCGCAGCTATCGAACAGCACAGTTTTGTTTATTGAAACAAATGTCATAGCTGCTCAGTGTGTTATGTAGCCCGGGCGAGTCGAGTAATAAAGAAGCGAATTCAAGAGAATTTGAGACCAAACATAGCTGGCGTGGAGGCCACCCTTTTCGCAAAATCTGACCAAATTGTTTATAAAAGTCACACACAAAATCAGGCGGATTTCCAGGTTTTCTTCAAAGCAAACTACGAATAGCAATAACGCACAGCGGCGGCTTTGCATGTAAAGTCTTTAATCCCCAGCTAAATGAACAAAACGAGTTCGAGCATGACTTGAGCATAAACTTGTGAATTGATTAAACAATCATTGATGGTGGCACCAATTCTTTAAATCAAGTTTGCGAGCCTGAAGTAAACACAAATCCCGTTGTATTTAACCAGTCGGCGAACAACACAGCGAAACTACCGCCGGTGTGTGCGACGCGGTAGTTTTGCTGTGTTGTTCGACGACTGGTTAAATACAACGGGATCTGTGTTTACTTCAGGCTCGCAAACTTTATTTAAAGAATTGTGAGATGATTGTGGGTATGCATGTGTTTATGCGTACCTCGGCATGTACATTTTACAACTTATGGTTGTTATTAAATATTTTATGTGTTCAATCCAAATTTTCCATCTTTGTTTTCCAGAAAACTCATTATTAGTTATCAGATATTTTAGTTGAGATGAGGTCTGGCGAAAAGAAAATGACATTTTTAATGTTTTATAATAAATTTATACCTACATACATGATTTATTTCTCAATTCGAATTGCAAATGCATAAGAATGGCTAAACTAAAATTTATATCGGTAACTAATCATCACAAATCACCCAAAAATAGGTGAATGTACATATATAAAACTACAATATATTGACTGGTTCTAAGGACTTTTATTTTATACTATAAAACACCTACCCGCATCAACGATTACCACAATATTCAATGGAAAAGCTAATATAAGCTTATGATTCATTAAAATTTGCAGAGTAACGTCGGAAAGTCCCGTGATTTTACAGAACGAAGCAAAAATATGTCTTACAGACATAAATTAGTTTTCTCTTCAGATCCGAATATTGGATTATAAACATATGCCAGAAATCCTTTGATAGAAAGAAAATACACTCGTTGAATTGGTGGATATATATATATATATATATATATATATATATATATATATATATTTAATCAGCGATAATTTTGTAAGCGTATGTGGATGTATACATAATTAAAGTAACATATTTTAAGTAATGAGATAAATAAAGGCATTTTTCTCAGAAGATACGCATTCACTGGATAATTTTAAAATAAAATATACATTCTTCAGAGCAAAAATGTATTACTGAATGCACAATACAAGATGGAATTATTTTTTAAATGTCTGGTTTTGATCGAATAATTTTTTGAGATGTAGCATGTCTCTTGTTTCCAATTGATTTATGAAAAACAACCAACTAAGCAGGATTTATGAAAAAAGTAAAACGCAATCATAAGATGTTTTAAAAATGTAAAAAAATTCAAATACACAAATAAATGACCTTACTGGCTCAATCACTAGGCAGAAAGGAATGACTAAAATTGAAATATTTTGAACGACAATAACTGTTCCAATGAAAATGCTTACTCCATACCAGAACGATTGCCTCAACGTTAAGCGTAAATGTTCTTCAGTAGCAGATAATAAGCATAATACACTCACAAGCACAATTCAAGTAAGTTGTGCCGGATTGATAATCTAGCTACGCAATTTTTTACACGTGAAATCAAAAAAAGAAGCAGCCGGAAGAAAATTCTATTATTTCGTGAGTAGGAAATTGATCAATAAGATTGCAGATTAACATCAGATATCATTAGCAGGCAACTAAAAAGACAACAGATTTTACGCTAAATTTAGCACACTTTTCTATAACTATAGTTTGTTTACACTCTAGATGAAGTTAGAAATTCATGTGCAATTCTACATGTTTCGACCAGCAATACTATTAAATAGTACCTCGATATAAAATATCAACTACTTCAACAAAAAGCTGCAATTGCATAGATTATGATATTTCATTTATACATGATGCTTTCAGTGTATATATATTAATATATGTATAATAAACGTCCCTTTCAGATCCTATTATAAGGTGTTGCATATTTAAGGTATAGATGTAGAATAAAGTCTTGCCCTTCAAACATTATCAGAAAGTACGATGCTGGTAATAGGCTGCGATATGGCAAAGCTGATAAAATTGTAACACTATTATTTACATCAAAACCTTGGTCCTTAAATATAACACATTGTACTAATTCATAAGTGCTTGACCATATTAGTACATTTAGTTAAGCTGGTATATCACCAAACAAAATCCACATCTGAAGTAAACTTGTTATTTTTGGATATTTCTATGAAAATTGAAATCCAAACTGAGAGTGAAACATTATTTCAGTGCAAAGTCTGGTGATATAATTTGACGCTCTGTCGGAAAATGTTTGAATCGGAGTGAATTGGCCAGCATTAATTTACCTTCAACAAATAAAATAATGCATGGAAATAACTTAACGAAGCTATGTTTGAGTCGGTTTATCAATTGGTACAAAGCCCTTCAGTTCCGTGTTTAATCGTAAAAACTCCCTTAGGTAGTCAGAATCAGAAACTTCGACTTTCTTTAAGTCAAATTTCCCAATAGATACCTGATTATCCAGATGAATATTGGGACTGACTTGCTTACCTGAATAGATGGGGTCAAGTAGCTGAGTAGGTAACCTTGCAGAATTTGTACGTACAGAAGTAATTAAACTTCCGGACACTTGTGTTGAATCGTTCTCAGAAGCATTTGAGATTGGGCAATTGATCAATGTATTAGATGATTTAATCAGATGATAAGTCTGCAACGAGTGGCTGTTCACGGAGTTAGTTTTTGGCAGATCTTCTATCGCTGAATCCTGAACTAGAACATCCATCTCAGAGCTTAGAGGTCGCCTGAAGCCAGAGTCCATTGTTTCATTTGTCGGAACAGAACTGGCTGTTCCGATTGTATGACTGGGAGATTGAACTGGTGGGAGCAATGCTTCTAGTGCAGAAAAACGATTTCCGTCCATGCACCGAACAGCTTCTGACAGCGTCACCCGACTACTTCCGGTATTGGCAGCATTGGTAATAGTGGAAGCAAATGTAGCAAAAGATGTAAACATGGTGTAAGAAATTGGTGCACTGTTATTGTAAGAAATGCGAGTAAAATTAGGTAAGTATTAAACAAATGGGAAGACTCATATGAATTTTGAAAGTTGTTAAAAGTCGTTCGACTAGTGCTTATATAAAACATGTTTGGATTGACAACAATTTGCGCTATAAAAACTAGCGGTATTAGGAAAGTAAGAATGCATGCTGAAATATTCTACCTTATTCTTTAATTTTGCGGTGCGGAATTTGTGAGGAATGACTTTTTGGCGACTAACGTATTGAAATGTTTCATTGGTAAATGTGACCGATCTGATTGCTAAAGTGATTCCATATGATAGTCAATAAATTTGCTGTAGTTAAGTAGCCCCAGCGAGGGTTTTTGCCAGTTTCCACTGACAGAGAACATATGCCAGTTAAAATAATTTTATCTGGACATTTGCAAAGAAATATTCGTTGTATTCTTCAAAAAACGTGTACGTATATATATATATATATATATATATATATATATATATATATTTGTGTGTGTGTGTGTGTGATAATGAGAGCCCCATAGACGCCAAGTCTGAATCAGTCTTAGTGAAATTATAGGAGTTGAATAGGACAGTTTCTTTCTTCCATATCTAATAAGTACTCCCTGTACCATGCTACCAGTGTACTCAACTCTAAGATTAGCCTCCATGGCAATCACAATTATATATATATATATATATATATATATATATATATATATATATATATATATATAATCAAGTAATAGGCGAAGGACTGTGTACTTCTTACGCAACACTGCACCCCGAATGCTTAACCTGGAAAGGCATTAGAAACAAAGAACAGAATAATTAAATTACTTGCTCCTGAACGTACCCAATAGGCAGTAACCCTAACCCAAATATGTAGTGATTAAAGGGCGTAATACCGGCTCCCACTGATGAGTCGGCAGTAAGCACGAAATGAATGTGCATGAGATTATACTTTCCGTTCATGCTGTCTTTGGTTTATCCTTCTGGTCACAACTTAGCTAATTTGTTACTAGGTTCGCAACACCTAATACATACATGCATATATATTAGTTCTCCGCAACAAACAGTATTTAACTGTTATATATTTAATTGAATGATGTCACGCTTACCGCAAAATATGATAACTGATATCGATCAAGGCAAGAGTGTATGGATTTACTGGAGTAACAGGTGTTCAGAAATTGTTGTAATTCTCAATTTCGGTGAACTATAGCATAAATTGATATCCATCATGTTGGTACTTGTTCCGACTCGGAAACCATAGTGTTAGTACCATGTACCTTTCGGTACTAGATATTCGCTTGTTACATGTGTGTGTGTGTGTGCATTTCCGTAACTGTTATTTTCATCTAACCAAATGAGAATAGATTGCCTTAATAATATTTTACCATTTGCATGTGTTAGACTATTTGTTTTATACATGTAATGTAAGATGGTTTTACAGTGATTTCTCTCACAATTTCGTGTGTGAGGAGACCAATAATCCAGAAACACTCGTCATAAATACATGCCATTGTGAAAGACACAAATATAAGCGTTCAAATCATTAAGAGTGTTGAAATCAAATAAGTAGTTAGAGGTGAGATTTCGAATGACTATATTCTCAATAATTGATGAACCATTAATTTAATATTAAGACCACTAATAAGTCAGTTATATTCCGATGTTCTTAATTTTTTCTTCGGTATCTATTTCATGCAATCGTCTTTTCCTGCCATTAGCTAATGTGGTATTTCAAATCAAACCTAACGATTTTTCAACAGCAGTTTCATTCATAATATAATCCACAGATTTTGTTTCGATAGATTCTCTAATCAATCTCGTCATCCTATTACGACTACATATTGCTATGCCTTTGAAATCATCTCAGTTAATAGTGTGTATAGTTTTCAATATATGATGCGCAAGATTAGATTTATCAATACGTTCAAACGTGCATGCAGTTCTACGTTCACCTATTCTTACCTAGATTAGGCACATGGTCTTGCCAACATACATGAGAATACATACATTGCTTGGGATTTCATACATTCCTGATGTTTCTAAGGTTTAATTATTTTCTTTTTGGTTAGGGAATATAGCGCCTAGTGTAAGGGACTTTTTTAAAACGTTCATTATATTATATGTTAAAGCTATCGATTTTACTTTCCTACTTCATATAGAGTCGGATAATACCATGACGTTACACTCTTCGTTCCCCTTATTCGCTTTTATGTACCTAAAATTAGGATTAATTGTTTTACGACATCTTACATTGTTACATCTATTAAATGAAGAGGATAACTATTAGCATTGAATATATCACACAGTCTACCTAATTCTAACTTCCTATGATTTATAAATGTAAATTTAAGGTATCTTAATGTTAATGACATTAAGGCACAGATTTTCATACGATCACGGGTGATTGGACTTGAAATTAAGGATTCCGGATTAAGAATTCTTCCTATAAAAATCTCTTCTTAATGTCTGACAATTACCAATTAATTTGACACCCAAAATGGTAATTCACCTGATGATTCCCTTCCTAAAGTAAATTGGAGTTCGCTCATTCGATTAGCTCAATTTAAAAAAAATTACCATTTCATTATCACCATGGTTCCATATCATTAATATGTCACCTAAGAAACGCGGTACAATTTTGGTTTTAGTGGAGTCTTATCCAAAAGATTATTTTCCAAATAATGCATAAAGCTATTAACGGCTATTTCTCTTTAATTGCTGATGAAGGAAAATTTTTTACCTTTAATAATCTTCATAGTTTAGATGCGTTAAATGCGCGTGTTAGTACCGCTTCAACTTGTTTCTGTGCTTATCGGTAAACTGCATCCCTGTTAAATGGGATTTTCTGGAAAGGTGCTTTTTTTCTAGTCCCGAATACGTCTGTTTCATTTAACTCAATTAACTTTATAGGATAGCAAATAGACATTAAATAGTTAAATACTGTTTGTTGCGAAGAACTAATATATATGCAAGTATGTATTAGGTGTTGCGAACCTAGTAACAAATTAGTTCAGTTGTGACCAGAAGGATAAACCAAAGGCAGCATGAACGGAAAGTATAATCTCATGCACATTCGTTTCGTGCTTACTGGCGACTCATCAGTAGGAGCCGGTATTACGCCCTTTAACCACTATATATTTGGGTGAGGAATGTGGGATAATAGGACGGTACAATCTCCTAGACGAATGTGTAAACCTGCAATAGTGAAGCTAACATCATATAAAGTCTACGACAATGCGACTTCAACGCTAACTCACACTATATATATATATATACCGAGTCTGTAAAGGATACTAACACTATGGCTATTGTGTTAGTAACCGATACCAACATTATTGTACCGAAAAGGTACATGGTACTAACACTATGGTTTCCGAGTCGGTACATGGTACCAACATGATGGATATCAATTTATGCTATAGTTCACCGAAATTGAGAATTACAACTATTTCTGAACACCTGTTACTCCAGTAAATCCATACACTCTGGCCATGATCGATATCAGTTATCACATTTCGCGGTAAGCATGACATCATTCAATTTAATATATAACAGTTAAATACTGTTTGTTGCGGAGAACTAATATATATGCAAGAATGTATTAGGTGTTGCGAACCTAGTAACAAATTAGTTCAGTTGTGACCAGATATTAAATAGTTTGAAACTAGTAACAAATTAGTTCAGTTGTAACCAGAAGGACAAACCAAAGGCAGCATGAACGGAAAGTATAATCTCATGCACATTCGTTTCGTGCTTACTGGAGACTCATCAGTAGGAGCCGGTATTACGTCCTTTAACCACTATATATTTTTGTCAAGAATGTGGGATAATAGGACGGTACAGTAAGCACGAAACGAATGTGCATGAGATTACACTTTCCGTTCATGCTGCCTTTGGTTTATCCTTCTGGTCACAACTGAACTAATTTGTTACTTGGTTCGCAACACCTAATACATACTTGCATATATATTAGGTCTCCGCATCAAACAGTATTTAACTGTTATATATTAAATAGTTTGTCGGTTTAGCATATTCGTTATCTTAACATATGGACAGACCAGTCTGTCAATTGATCAAAAACAGCCGCGAAATTTTGATAACTTACATTGAAATGACATGTAACTGATTTAATGCAAATACTGTATTATCCTCAATGTAGAGCTGAGATTTTCCTATGCCAACTGGAGAAAACATCATTAAAGAGTGACATAAGTAAATGTGCTCAATACATACAGTACATTGATAATATTTTTCTTGTTCTCAAATACAGGTCGCAATAACAAACACTGCTTCAAAGTTTCAAAAAAGCGCATAAGAACTTCATTTCAACATCAGTGCATGAGCAAAATGAATGTCTGCCTTTCTAGAATGTACTACTAAAAAGAAGCTAATGGCAAGTTAAATAAAATTATTTACCATAAAACAACCTGATCTGCACAGTATTTACATTACAGCAATATCGTGCCTTTTCAAAATAAATTATCAACAGTTCGCGGCTGTTTTACAAGAATTGACAGTCAGTACATATTCAAAAGGCAACGAAGTCACTAAAGCAACATATCATTTAATGTTTAAAGGTTATCCTAGAAAAAAAGAGGTTCACCTGAACATCCCATTTAAGGGGATTCAGTTTCCCGACTAGCGCAAAAGAGAGTTGAAGTGGCATTAACACGCACATTTAATGCAGCTAAACTACGAGTGTTACTTATGGTGACACACTTGCCTTTACCAGCAATAAAAGGGAAACAACCGTTACTTTCGACAGCAAATATTGTTTTTACCAGTATACATGCGCAAGTTGTCGATCAACTTACGTAGGACGATCGACCAGACAGTTAATTAATCGAATGGGAGATGATTGCAACTTAAACGCCAGTATAAAAAATCAAATGGTAAATACACATCTGCAAATGCTCAACATATCGTTGAAATCTCACAGGTATGTTATCCAAGCGTAGCATTTAACATAATTACTATAGGCGATAACAGAAGAGAGTTAGCCGCATGCGAAGATTTGTGGGTAAACAAAGTGCAACCGGATTTATGCGAACAGAAGTAGCATGTTCAGGCATTGAGCTTGAAATGGAGGTGACGCACACGCAATTGAATGGTTGTTACTTACTTCACAAAACATCTCCACGTTTACATATTTTCTGTTTGGTTTGGCTTTGCAATATATATATATATATATATATATATATATATATATATATATATGCGCATTGTTCACTGTTACATATACAAGTGCTATTTTTCCCAGTATAGTTGATCGTTTCACCTTGTTGCGCAAAGTTGTCGTTTTCACATGGTAACAGCGCCAGTGTGGATTGCAGTGTTAAACGCTCACATTGTTTGGAGACTTCTGTCATCGTATGCGCCTCTGTTATTTCCACTTCAGTTTGTTGCCAATCCAATTGTATGTTTGTTGATTCTAGTCGAGGGCCTGTTTGTTCTTGGCTGGATACTAGTAGATTGTTGTTGAATTTCGTTATTCTTGGCCAGTCGATAAGAATATCATGTTGATGAAACTTTTGAATATTAAGGCCAGGTGCTTGTTGCTTTATGTAAAGGGCTTCATAGATAAATAATAATTTTTCTGATTTTGCTTTATGTAGAATTGTGAAATTGGTCGAATTGACAGGGTGCCCCGTTGCTAATATATGATCGGAAATAGCTGATTTTCCTGACGGTGTGCAAGCATTTGTTAATCAATTTCTGTTGCAAATGTTGCTGGATTCTGCTTATTAATTGCTTCTTCGTACGTCCGATATATGTGCTACCGCAAATACATGAGAGATGATTAGTATTCACGAAATAAATGGCCTTTATCCACTTTGTTATTTGTGTTTTCCTAATTATAAGAATACTGTTAAATTAAAAAGGAATGGACATCATAATATATATATATATATATATATATATATATATATATATATATATATATATATATATATATATATATATACATGAAAACTATACCAATAATTGAATTTGGTGAAATTATATCGGCCGACACAGGACGGCCAGCGAAGTTCACTGTTCGTCAGATGGTGTGTGTTATGTTTCAGTAAAATGAGCGTAGCGTCTACCATCGCTTTATTCAAAGCTCTCCTTGCAGCTCGCAAAGGTAGTCACGGCTTCTTACAACATTTACCTCCGTCAGACTAGTGGCTCGATACAAAAGTAGTTTTATGAACATCCATGACTTCGCAACGATAGTGGCCATTCCACATGATCGCTAAAGTCTTCCATCATGAGTGCCACCATTTCAGACCCTATAAAAATTTAACAAATCTGAAACCGTGATTTGTGCCACAAATCACTGCTTCCACGCCATAGCTTCTTTTTTTACAGAAATTGGTAAAGCCACAATGTGTAAAGAATAGAACAAACTGGGATAAAAATGCACAATCGACATCATGTATGCATTAGGCGTATGCTTAAGCAAAAATGTGACTAGAAACGCAGTTAAGCATTCTTGAAAAAATATAAATATTACACAGTATACTGTTTTTTTAAGGAAAAAACAGCATTCAATGACAAAGTGTACGTTTATTGTGGACAATGACAGGTTTGATTTACGTTGGTTGGGTTCATTATGTGCTTTCACCTGATTAAGTGGACGAGAACTAGTCTAATCATCAATTTTATTTCTATATATTATTGACTGTTCATTAGGGATTGATTTGTAAGCGTGTGTGCATGTGTTTGTGTACGTGTAGAGGTCATGCGTATAGTATTACAAAATGATCATTGATATCTGGTTATCCTTGTAGAGTGGATTGAGACACTTCTCAGGAACACACACACAGACATAAACACATAAATATGCAATAGGCCAACAATAAGAAATAGAAATAAAACTGCAAAAGAGACTTGTTCTCATCCACTTAATCAAACGAAATCTCCGAATGTATATAGTTGTAATATTTTAAACAGACAATTATCACCAATAAGCTTACACTTTGTTATTAAACGCTTCAGGTCTTCCAGAGATACCAAATAGGATCCAACTTGAAAAAGGCTAATTAAAAACATAATTCGGGATATAACAGAGAATTGCATATCGCGGGCAGCAGATGTGGTGCCGTGGACGAAGTAAAAATGTGTTTCGGTTCGAGCCCGGCCGTGACAAATTTTGGCAAATACTTGAAAAGATCCAATTAAGGGCGAAACCGGTCTACTTGATTAATTTCCACTAATACCTTAAGCGACGTTTAGTTTATATTATATATATATATATATATATATATATATATATATATATATATATATATATATATTCATTGTTCCCTTCTTGTAGTGCAAAAACAAAAAGAAATTTTATCAGAT
>JAQBSW010007340.1:0-41476 GCA_029291075.1 Eudiplozoon nipponicum | reverse complement strand
ATGTAATGTTAACTAATTTGAAGATATAGTGCATAACATTTCAATTATAATAATACAAAACTTGGAAATAAAATCTCAATAAAATCTGTTTCCGATAACAATTATCCTTGTCTTTTATTCAACCATGAGAAAGTATTATCATAATCAAAAAAATAAAAATATCAGCAGGATTGCAGACTTTTTCAAGTTCAGTAGATAAAGTTTTAAAAGACATCTTAGATGGAGGCATTTCTCTAAGCCCCTTCGGCAATTGGTTATAAATTTTGTAGATTTCGAGAAAGAGAATAACTTGCTCGCTACATTCCCCACCAAAGGAGGAGATATTGCCAAATGTCCAGATCTAGTTCCAACTTCATGACTCTTTCTTATCGGAGTCATATAGGCACCAGTCCACTGGTTCAAATGGAAAACTTTTATACAATAACACATCCTCCGAAACCACAGAGATTGCAATGACACAAACTGTAATCTAGAGGCGTATATAGTGCAAGAAATAGGACTAATATGTTTCACAACTTTTCTTTGTACAGCTTCTATCTTATTAGACAAACCCTTTTTTAATGGATTCCAAGTAGCGACAGCATATTCTAGTACCAGTCTAATCCATATTATATACATTTGAAGTTTTATATCATTTGATAAGATATTTCGATTTATTAGTGCCCATCTTTTCTTGGCACTGCCTACTATACTTTCAATATGTCTCTCAGCAGAAGCTGTACATTGAATAGTTATGCCTAAATCCTTAATTTCTTGCATAAGTTTAATCTCAAACACATCATTAATAACTGCATCATGAAAATAAACATAATGAAAGTTTGTTCTGTTCCCTATTTTTAAAGCTTTCGTCTTTTTATTGTTTATTCTCAGCCCTAGTGTAAACAAATATTTACTCAAATCATACAAATCTAATGTCACATTATTTTTGGAGAATTCGACATTCTTTGGATCAATTGGGAAGATTATTTTTAAATCATCAGCGAATTTGCAAACTCGACCGTTAAGGATCTTAGTTTCCAAATTTGCAAATACAATTTTAAATAAAATTGGCCCCAAGCTTGATCCCTGTGGAACTCCACTCGTTACTCGTTTCGATTTTGATATCAAATCGTTTACTTGAATACTCATTCGTCGATTATATAGATAGTATTTAAGTAATCTAAAAATATTCGGATCAATATTCAACAAACTAATCGCATTCAAAATAGCATCAAAAGATATAGAGTCAAAAGCTTTTGAGATATCTATAAATACAATTAATGCATCTAACTTATTCTCGTCTAATGTGATTACATGTTTCCACATGGAAAGCATATTAGTAGTTGTCGATCTACCTTTCGTAAAGCCATGTTGACATAAGTCAAAATCAGCCGGTAACATACGTTCTAAATGATCTAGTATCAATCGTTCTATTATCTTCAAAAATGAAGGGATAATAGAGATTAATCTATAATCACTGGCGCACGTTGGCTTACTAACTTTTGGCAACGGCTTAGCTACTATCGTTAATATATCGATTGGTAATTTCCCATTCTTCAAAATTCTATTTATAAAGTTGCAGAGCACATTCCTAAATGTTAAGGGTAATTGAATCAGATTATCAATCGAAATACCAAGGTGATCTTTTTGTTTTTTTGATTTGATTTTTAACATCAATTTTATCAATTCATCACTGTCAATAACAAGTCCTGGTTCCTGGTCTCCCAAAGGGTCAGATAGTTCTATAAAATTTCTTTCATTCTGTGGATTGCATATCAAATTGCCAAATACTTCCTCCAATTCACAGAGAAATCCATACTCAGTTTTATCCACAGGTAAAGATGAAAAGATCATAGATTTTGTTTAGTTTTTATCCTAATCAGTGCTGATTTACGTTTCTCAAAATCTCTAGCCAACTTATTCATTGTGTTTAAAATAATTTCGTGTTTAGTAAATGCAAATTTAGCGTTTAAATGAAACTGAAGATAAATATTAAAACATTTTAAAATTATACAAATATTTAAACATTATCAATGAAAGAAATATTTTCCACTTAGTTTGCTTATTTTTCATGACATGATATTATCCGTCGTTGATTTTTGCAGCTTTGAGACTGTATTCTGTACCCAAATATGGTGTGAATGTATCTTTTATGCAACCTGGCACTGTTTTATTACGTGATGTTTGTTTTTTTAATGAGGATATAACATTCATTATCTTCCAATTTACCCCATTAATCTTGCAGTAAATCTTTCTGAAATAAAATGTGATGTGAATCACCTGTAAATGCTTAATCGATGTTTGAACACAGATATTTAAATAAAGAATTCCCTAAAAATTTCATATAATTTCTGAAGTCGTCAAAACAGCATAATTCATATCCAGATAAAGGTAAACTAAACTCTCAATTAGAAATAAGCACGATTGCATTAGTGCACAAAGATTATAATTATAAATACAATTAAGAAGTCAAATGCCGCTGCACATAATTAATTAAAAACCGTGTGATATGTTTTAGGGGTGAAAAGAAAGGAGCGATGATTTCGAAGAGTCAGTCTGATTATAATGATACGATAATAAAGAAGTATACACTTAAATTAATAAAGACCGTACTGATAAGTTACAAAGCGAAATTAATCTATTAACTGTTATTATGATTGCTAAAATGGAACACATGTTAACTCTCCAATAAAAAGTGACAGAGCTACACCCAGAGTGTATGGTTCAGTTAAGATGCACAAACCAGGTAAAGCTTTGATAATTATAGTTATTGTACACAACTTAAACTAACGTATAAAATATACAACAGTTAGATAATTTTTGTAGCGGATAACTGACATAAATGCAATTACATTTTAGCTGCTGCGCACCTAGTAACAAATTAGTTCAAATATTCCCAGAAGTATAAACCAACGAAAGCATCAACGGAAAGAGTAATCTCGTGCACATTCGTTGCATGCTTACTGGCGACGCATCATTAGGAGCCGATAATACTCCCTTTACCCATAATATATTTGGATAAATATGACAGTACAATCTCCAATACGAATGCTTAAACCCGCTATAGTTAAGCTAACTTCATACAAATTCTTTTAAAATGCGACTTCACAGCAAACTGAGTCAGTAAAGAGTAAAAACGCTATGGCTATTGTGTCAACACCCGATACCAACATTATGGTACCGAAAAAGTATATGGTACGAAAACTATGATTTTCGAGTCGGTACATGGAACCAACACGCTGGATTTCAAGTATCTCTTAACACCTGTTATTCAAGTATATACGTACACCCAGGCCTTTTTTGTTTTCAGTTAACACATTTCGCGGTATTCATGACATAATTAAATTAAATATAAAATAAAACGAACATTGTAAGCGCGGTCGGTGATAACAATTATTATAATCAAGGTTGCGGTCTTGATATAAACACCTAGCCCATTAATTACTTGCATTTGTCAGTATAAACTAAGAATTTTAAGGTGTAGAAAAGGCAATTCATCCAGTAGACCGGCCTCGTCCGTATTGGAAACTCATCATGTACTGCCCGGTTCGAGCCCTGCCCGCGGCAATTTTTGACTAGTACATGATGAGTTCCCAATAAGGAAGAAACCGGTCTACTGGATGAATTGACTTTTCTACACTATACAATTCTTAGTTTATACTGTTTATATATAATAGTAATAAGGTCAGGAAAGTTATATCAAGACCATAACAAACCTAACATAAAATATTTCATTATTTCCAGAAAAATCAACCGTATAGAATAAGAAGAATTATCATAAATTCCACGGCAATTTAATACCTGATATTATTATAATAAGGTTTGCGGTCTTGATATAAGCACCTGTCCCATTAATTAATTACATATGTCGGTAAAAACTAAGAATGTTAGTTTAATTATATAAATGTTCATTTCAATACCAATTCCGCATGTAGTGTGGTGTCTGTTCAGTAACGACAGATTTGGGATGGTTATTTTGAACTTTGGGTCGAAATGGATGCCATATGAGCTTCACCTAAAGGAAAAGTAGTCTAACGAAGTTACATTAGCTAGAATATATCTAAAAATTGTTTGTAGTGTAGTGTGCGGCAGAGTATCACAGTGATTAGAGCAACAGATTCCGAATATGCCCAGGTTCGAGCCTTATCCGCGGCAAATTCTGGACAATACGTGATGAGTTCCCAATAAGGGCGAAATCGGTCTACTGGATGAATTTCCTTTTCTACACAATATAATTCTTAGTTTTTACTGACATATGTAATTAATTAATGGGTCAGGTGCTTATATAAACTTTGCACACTTGATTATAATAATTGTTATTTCTGCCCGCACAACTAATGTTTGTTTTATTATAAAAACCTGATAAATATTGATGTATAACGCAGGGAGACCGAATAAGTAGACTACGAAAAATATTCGATTATTAAAAGGTAATCTTTTGATTTAATTTAAGATACAAGATGAATGCCGTAAACAAATTTAAATGTTGTTTTTCCTTGCGCAGCGCTGTCATCTTTGATTTTTAACACGCGCTTCCTTTTACGGGACAATTGATAGCACTCGTAGGTCGATGAAATCTTGCTTCCTTTACATTTCCACGTGCACAGATTGTTTCAGCCATTGATTGATTGGCTCTCACTTGTTTCGTCACTCTAAATCCCCTTTTGTGCAAATGTTCGTAAATAAATCATTTTAGGTTGGTTCTTTGAATTTCAAGTGCCTACAATTCATCTTGAGTACAATAGTTACCGATTTTACACACTCACACACACATATATATATATAATAGTCACATTTATGAATATATAAATATCCATACATATACACGTTTACACACAATATATATTATGTATATCTAAATCAACATATAAGCAACTATGTGATTTCCTCTCATATCTTATATAAGAATCTAAATATCTACCCATATATATACATGTATACCATATATATATATATATATATATATATATATATATATATATATATATATATATATATATATATATATATATACATATATATTGTACTTATAAATAAGCATATAAGTAACCATGTGGAGTTTATCCAACATCTTATATGACCATGTAGAATCATATATATATATATATATATATATATATATATATATATATATATGTAGAAATGTATGTATCCACACCATATATATATAATGCATATTTGAATAAACATCTAAGCAACTATGTAAGTTCCTTCCATATCTTAAATAAATAAATAATAATATACATCCATTTTTTAACGTGTACACACCATTCATCATCTGCATAACTAAATAAACATATAATGAACCATGTGAGATCTTTTCAGATCTTCTTTAAATATGTACATATGCATCCATCCATTCATTTTAAATATATATATATATATACGTGTATAGGCCTTATATATTATGTAGATTTAAATCACAGTATGAGCAACATTGTGAGTATCTCTCACATCTTATATTTGCCATTTATCACTCTTTTTTTCACACTCTATTTCATGATAAATATCAATTTATTGTTTCCTATTTTTTTCTTATTTTCTTTCTTGCTTTTAGTCTATCTCCGTTTTACTTTATCTATTTCTCCCTATTTCGTTTTTCTCTCCTGATATACTCTAAAGCTTAGATTAGATGTAGAGAAATGCAATACATTCCACGTTTTTTTGACTAAGTGTATTATTCCAAGTACATTCTGAAATAAGCATTATTGTAAATAAGTTGGATTTGCAGATTATATATACAGGTAAAGTATTATTCATACACGTTTCGTATTAACCATTTTCTATAAAAATAATGACAAATGGAATTCTGGATGAGAAACGTGGTACAGTTGATCGAAATTTAAACACAAAAAAGCTTTCGTGAAATCAGTAGAAAAAAGCGCAAATAATTAACAGATAATTCTTGAAACAAACAAAATATCTTCAGATGCATTTTAAAATACTGGTAAAAATTAATTTGCGCCATTTAACTGTACCAATCGAAGGTTTGTCAAATTGAAATATTCCATGCTTGAACCACATTTATTCCTGAAACATGTCTTAGACAGACGTAGTTAAATATAAATTCCATGGTTATTTCAAATGAGGGCAGATAAATAAGGCATTTTTTTAATCCAGCCAATCAGATATTTAAATTTGTGTCAATAAAATCTGAAATAATGCCAGTCCTGTCAGACTAATTCCCATTCATCGCTTGATTCTAATTAGTTATGCAAATAGAAGAAAGACTAATTATGGTGTAATCCGCAATTCTCTGGCAAGCACGAGAGCTGTTTCTTGATTCGTCATTGACAATAATCATCATGAATACTTGAATTGCTTTTTTCAGAGAAATTACCTAACGAATTTATAACGAATTGCAAACAAACAATTAGAAATTGGATATTTTAATGAAATGGTAATATAGTTCTCTTTGAGTTGATTGAGATTTGTTATTGAACTATAAATCTATATTATAGAAAACAAAACTGTGAAGATATTTTTGAACTCAAAATATTTTTTTTTATATTTCCTGTTTTCATTTTATATTTAAACAATAATTAATTGCGGGATTAATAATATTAATTACTTAAATCAATTTTGTTTTCTTGAACTAAACACCAATAATTAATTGTGCGATTGATGATAACAATGAATTAAATCAAGGTTGTGTTCTCGAGATAAACATCAATTCTATTTTATATATACATATATATATATATATATATATATATATATATATATATGCGAGCTTTATTAAAATTCATTGTACCCTTCCTGTGTGCAAAAAAAAGAAATTTTATCAGATATAAGAAAATTTTCTTTCGCATGGTCTTCTCAAATATCTACTTATGAACATATCTTTATATATAAATTGGAAAGCAAAACAAGATAGAAATATGTGAACAAAGAGAGTGTGAAAAATAGAAACCAATCAAATTGCGTGCGTCACATTCAGTTCAAGCTCAATGCTTGTACGTGCTTCTTCTGCTTACATAAATCCGGCTGCAATTTGTTTATCCATAAGGCTTCGTATGTGGCTAGCTCCCTTTTGTTTTTGCATGTAGTAATTACTTTGAATGCTACGTCTGGAGAACATACATGCGATGTTTCGATGATGTGTTGCGCAATAGCAGACGTGTATTCACCATTTGATTTAAAACAGGCGTTAAAGTTGCAATGTTCTCTCATTCGAGTAATTAACCGTCTGGTCGATCGGCCTACGTAAGTTGATCGACAACTTGCGCATGTATATTTGTAAATAATATTTGATATCGACATTAACGGCTGTTTCTCTTTGATTGCTGGTAAAGGCAAGTGTGTTACCCTAAATAACACCCGTAGTTTGGCTGCATTAAATGTGCGTGTCAATGCTGCTTCAACTTTCTTTTGTGCCATTCGGGAAACTGCATCCCCCTTAAATGGGATGTTTAGGTAGACTATTTTCTTGTCTGGCCCATAATGCGTCTGTTTCTGTTTAATTCCCCTTTTAATAATTGATTCAATTAATTGTCTGGGATAGCCATTAGACATTAAATCGTTAATTGCCTTATTATATTCATTTTCTTTAGAATCTTGACTAACCAACCTGTCAATTCTTGAAAAGCAACCACGAACTGTTGATAATTTATATTGAAATGGCCCAAAACTGCTGTAATGCAAATACTGTACAGACCATGTTGGTTTATGGTAAATTGTTCTGTTTAATTTACCATTAGTTTCTTTCTTTAATAGTACATCTAGGAAAGGCAGACAGTCATCTTTCTCGTGCTCTGACGTGAAACCGATATTCTTATGTGCTTTGTTGAAACTATATATATATATATATATATATATATATATATATATATATATAATCGTCAGTATAAAACAAACATTTCATAAAATTAGCTGGCGACTGATTTCGTCCTTATTACAAGCATTTCAAAGTACCCAGAATTTTACCAGGGACGTCCTCGTACTTGAACACATTTACTGCGAGTTTGTGACCCTATAAACCGACAGATTGCGAGTAGCTAAATTAAGCATCAGGCTGAAAAATTGGACGCATAGGCTCCACCTGAACGAAATGGTAACCAAAAAATTTAATTTAGTGTGGAATTGTATCTTGTGCATATTTTGTAGCAGAGTGACACAGTATATAGATTCACAGACTCCGCAAAACATGGGCCCTGGTTAACACACCGTCCCTGGCACAAATCTCAATTGTACTTGGCAAGTTTCTAATAAGTACGGAATCGGCCCACTATATGAATATCTTTTCTAACTTTTGCAATGCTTTATTTTTTCTTACAATAAATATAATTTGTTTGGGGTATGTCACATGATACATACCTTCATTTAAATAAATTTTTATAAGCTTTCTCAACGCAAAAAGAGAAATGATCTAGCCATGTCTAATTGAGTCCGGCTTGTACACCAATGATATCGTATTTGAGCACTAACGCAGAATTTCTACGCTACAACTAAATTATTTAAACTATTCGATGCAATATGAATATATTCGTTTTAAAATAATAGATCAAATAAAGAAAGGCATATTTATGTGTCTAAATGAACTTTATTTTATTGTGGCCCGCGGCAATAATTTGTTAAATTTGACAAAATTTCGCTGTCCGTAAGCATTTTTCAATAAAAATTTGTACCGAATGACGTTAAATAACAGAGCGCAAGGAATGCTATTTTAGCATGAGCATTATTGACTTAGGACTAAGAAAACTATTTTTCCTAAATATTTTGTAAGGATTTAACGCAAGTCATAATACCATGTCAATCAATGAAATCTTACAGATCTTGCCTATTCCCGTGATTTTCTTTTGTTAGCTGTCGATTATCAATATCTGTTCCGCAATACTCCGATTGATCCTCATATTCAAGTACGCGCTGAGTTCGTACTTCCTTGTCTCCACAGCACCCTTACTAAACAGTGTAAATGAAGTTCGATCTAACATTGGCTGTCGAAGGATTCGCTACTTCATTCCTGTACCATTTTCGGGAATCGAATAACACACAGTATGTTTTTTACAAGATCCGATTGTCAAATTAACAATGCATAAAATGGTTTTGTTTGCAAGAATCTGATATGCATCTGTTTATAGGGTAAACTCAGGTTCTTTCTTGTATATGGTTTCTTAAATTTTTGTCAGAACTTTTAATGAAAGTAAATCAAAATATAGTAGAAAAAATTCAGTTAAAAGCAACATTAAAGTTCTAAAATTCCGGGATTCATTCTTCTGGAAACTCATATTTCATTTGCATTTTCATTAAAACGAACAGCCCTCTTAGAATCATTCAGTACAGAGTATAGGGAATCTGATCTAATGCTGCTAAATTGACCATGCCACATATCTCAAACCATTTAAAGCAACAGAACAGCAGGTTTTAATTAATTGCCCATCGAAACACAATAGGATTTCAATAATAAAAAATATTGCCCTTCGATGAAGACAAAATTTTCGCTAATATAAGTCGTATATTGTATAAAAAGAATTTCCATAATTGCGAATGGTGTAACAAAATTGGTGCGACTGAAAAGTACAACTAATGAGATAGGAAAGATTAAATGCATATCATAGTTTAAAGTCAAATTGTAATTGTTACCGGTTTGAATGATTAGCTTATTATACAGAGCTTCAGCCCAGGTGGCCTAACTACGCCAATAGTTTACGTACAATAAAAGACACGCAAAAACATAGACCTATTAATTAATAAATATTGTTTTGAATTTTTGTGGTGTGTCAGCTTCATATTCTGCAATGCTGCGGGTTGTAGTTTTGCACCAACTGTTTCACAAAGATCCGACTGATCCCAATTTCCCTGTCCGTATCAGTTTGGTCTTCGATCGGGCTGGGTGAGTATTCGTCCCATTCCTCCGAAGGCTGTAACATAAATCATTATAACCATTGGAAATGCGGTACTATCCAATCTTTGTTTACTGGCTACGTTTCAGAACGCTCTTTCCCGTTCAATCATTAGGCCAATAGTTATATATATACGCAGCACAATAATCGCAATAGCTAATTTAAGCCATTATCCACTTTGTTATAAAACGTGTTTCATCTTCCTAATATATATATATATATATATATATATATATATATATATATATCAATGTGTGTGTGTGTGTGTGTTATGTATACACAAACGGTCAAAATTAAATTCTTAGAGAAGAAAATGACTAAGAAATATTTTTTGTAACAGAATGAATTCTCCACACTTTCCGTTTTGTTTTGTCGTTGGTTGATTCTTCTTTTTCAACTGAAAATGCGGTTCTATCACATCTTTGTTTTGTCTTTCATCGGGTTGAATTCTTATTTTTTATTTAGACCAATAAACTTGTTTTCCGCAACAAAATTTCAAAAATTATCTAAAGAATGAATTTTATTTTTACACTTCTCGAATGGGCATTTAACTTCTGTCAAGTATTACTCGCTGTCTCACACTATGCTATTTAAATAAAACTACATATATTGATTTTTGCGCATTGCTTCACGAAAAATTTACACCATTTTTCAACCGGATGCCTAGTCAAATTGCAACATGCATTCCGCCCACATAATGTCGATTAATTTACTTTGTTTCTCGTGCAAAAAATCTTTCGTCCACTATAATTGAGAAGAAATATTTTTTTAATGTTTTATTTTAAATGTGGTTAAAATATAAGGGTTTATCATTTTCCTTATAGCCAATGGTAAATAATTTTAATTAAGTTATAAGAAAACTCTGTTCAAATAAATTTAAATTAAAACATTAGGTTAAATTAAATTTTGATGAACGAAGAAAATCTTTGCTGGATTTTTGTTTGGCATTAGCTCAATTATAAATTTTCCAAGATTTTAATCAATATGAAACCAATTATAAAACAATAGGAGCTGAATCTCAATCGGATAAATTTTCGTCCGAGTCTGCACTAATGTAAAACTAAAACAGCCAATAAACAAAACTAAATCAATAAATTTAAAATCAAGTTTATAAGCTTGAAATGAACGTCAATAACATTGTAAATAACTAGTCGAACAACGTAAAAAACGACCGTCAGTCACCTAACTGACGCGTTTCGTACTTCCATGATCATCATCGAATGTACGTCTAAATTCTGTGAAGTATTACTCGCTGTCTCACACTATGCCATTTAAATAAAACTAAATATATTGATTTTTGCGCATTGCTTTGCCTAAAATTTACTCCGTTCCCCAACCGGATGCCTGGTCAACTTGCAACATTCATTCCGCCCACATAGTGTCGATTAATTTTGTTTCTCGTAAAAAAAATATTTCGTCCACTAAAATTGAGAAGAAATATTTTTTAATGATAATATTATCTCAAAAATGTGGTTAAAATATAAGGTTTTATCCCTTTTATTATAGCCAGTGCTAAATAAATTTTATTAAAATATAATAAAACTCTGTTAAAATAAATTTAAATTAAAACATCGGGTTAAATTAAATTTTGATGAATGAAGAAAATCTTTGTTGGATTTTTGTTTGGCATTGGCTCAATATTAAATTTTCCAAGATATTAATCATAATGTGAATGATCCAGAATGCATAGATATTGTACAGCCGACATTTCTCGTTAAGTACAATTTATACAGAAATACTGGAGCTAAGAGGCGCATATCTAGTTTTGCTTTCTGTATATATGCATTGCGGTTTATCCTTCCTAGATAATTTGCCATCGTACTCCAAGGATGATTATGGAAGGTCAAAACACGTCAGTACGTGTGACTGACGTAGTTTTGCTAAGCTGTTCGACGAGTAGTTAGATACACTAGGATTGGTGTTTACTTATGGCTTGCAAATTTGATTTAAAGAAATGTTATCACCACTCGCGCAAGCATTGATTGTTTAAATGCAATACATATATACGTGGCAAAAGCTGCGAAAAGAAATGTTCGTGACTGTATAGTAATTGTGCAGCCGACATTTCCAGTCAAGTACAATGTATGTAAGACTAATAGAAGTGTGAGCCGCATATATAATTTGGCTTTCCATTTATATATGAATTTCGGCCTGATTCTCGTTTTTCAGTTTGTCGTGAAAATCTGATGATGATCATGGATGGTTGAAATGCGTCAGTGCGTGCGACTTGCAGTATTTTTACTACATTGTTCGACGAGTGGTTAAATACAATGGGTTTGGTGTTTACTTCAAGCTGGCAAAATTGATTTAAACTGCTAAAACATTTTTCGATACGTATAAGGCAATTTCCATTAAAACTTTATATAATTACCTTTTCAAAGCACGTCTATCTTTAATAAGTTACAAATTCAAAATATTACCGAAATTTATCGTCAGCATTTCGGCTTGCATAGTTAAAAGATTCTTCGTTTATTCAGTAGAAAACTAGATTCTGTAAATTTGTGTCTCAATGTTATAAATCAATTGACAATGCTTACTTATTATAATCAAGGTTGCGATCTTGATATAAACACCTGACTCATTAATTACTTACATATGTCAGTATAAACTAAGAATTGTATAGTGTAGAAAAGGCAATTCATCCAGTAGACCGGTTTCGTCCTTATTGGTAACTCATCACGTATTGGCCAGAATTTGCCGCGGACAGGACTTGAACCTGGGCACGTCTGCTTCGGAATCTGGTGCTCTAACCACTGAGCCATCCTGCCGCACACTACACTGCACACAATTTTAGTTATATACTAACTAATGTAATTTGGCTAGTCTATTTTTCCTTGAGGTGGAGCTCATATGGCATCCATTTAGACCCAAAGTACCAACTAACCATTCCCAATCTGTCATTACTGAACAGACACCACACTACATGGGATGGTATTGAATGAATATTATAACTACGCTCTTTCCTTTATCAGCGCGTAGTATTTTGATGTCTGCAATTCTGTTGATACTTCTAAGCGCATTTAGACGCTGCTTTGTCAATGCATGCTGTTCTGCACATTTAGACGATTTCAAATGTGAAACATGATCAACTAGTGTAGCCTTGAGTCAATTTTTATAATCAATACTGGTAGGCTCCAAGTCAGCTGTTTGTTCAAATAGCAATTCAAAAGAGCGTAGTTATAATGGACAAATTTGACTACGTACAAAAGATGGAAAACGTGTTAAGGACAATACAAAATTCACATGTCTAGACGATAAATCAGATGAAATAGACAAGGTGGAGCGCAAAGTAATTAATGAAATTAAGATTTTGACAGATGCCGGATTTATTGATGAGGCCTCTGCACAGAAGCTCAAGCCAGTTGGATCATCTACACCAATAATGTACGGATTACCAAAAACACACAAAAGAGGTTGTCCTATGAGGCCAATTTTATCAATGGTAAATTCTCCGTTTCATGCACTAGCTAAATGGCTAGTTCGTTTACTTGAGCCATTACGCAAATTACTATGTAATCATTGTAAACAAAATTCAAGATATAAATGTTATAAACTAGATTATGGTATCTTTTGATGTTACGTCTTTGTTTAGAAATGCTCCAATTGATGAAACCATTGACATTATATTCAAAGCGGTAGAACAGGATATATTACCATCGCCGGTGCCAGGTCACACTCTACGCAAGCTTATCTTATTATGCACGAAAGACGTACCATTTCGTTTTAATGGAAGCATCTACAAACAGACTGATGGTGTCGCAATGGGAAGCCCCTTATCTCCAGTGTTGTCTGAGAATTTTCTAGGTACACACAAGAGTGACATAAGTAAATTTGCTCAATATATACGGTACGTGGATGATATATTTCTTGTACTTAAGAACAGGTCGCAATCACGAACATTGCTTCAAAGTTCAACAAAGCACATAAGAATATCGGCTTCACGTCAGAGCACGAGAAAGATGACTGTCTGCCTTTTCTAGATGTACTATTAAAGAAAGAAACTAATGGTAAATTAAACAGAACAATTTACCATAAACCAACATGGTCTGCACAATATTTGCATTACAGCAGTTTTGTGCCATTTCAATATAAATTATCAACAGTTCGTGGTTGTTTTTCAAGATTTGACAGGTTGGTTAGTCAAGATTCTAAAGAAAATGAATATAATAAAGCAATTAACGATTTAATGTCCAACAATTAATTGAATCAATTATTAAAAGGGGAATTAAACAGAAACGGACATATTATGGGCCAGAAAAGAAAACAGTCTACCTAAACATCCCATTTAAGGGGGATGCAGTTTCCCGAATGGCACAAAAAAAGTTGAAGCAGCATTAACACGCACATTTAATGCAGCCAAACTACGAGTGTTATTTAGGGTAACACACTTGCCTTTACCAGCAATCAAAGAGAAACAGCTGTTAATGTCGATATCAAATATTATTTACCAATATACATGCGCAAGTTGTCGATCAACTTACGTAGGCCGATCGACCAGACGGTTAATTACTCGAAGGAGAGAACATTGCAACTTGAACGCCTGTTTTAAATCAAATGGTGAATACACGTCTGCTATTGCGCAACACATCATCGAAACAACGCACGTATGTTCTCCAGACGTATCATTCAAAGTAATTACTAAATGCAAAAACAAAAGGGAGCTAGCCACATACGAAGCCTTATGGATAAACAAATTGCAGCCGGATTTATGTAAGCAGAAGAAGCACGTACAAGCATTGAGCTTGAACTGGATGTGACGCACGCAATTTGATTGGTTTCTGTTTTTCACACTCTCTCTATGTTCACATATTTCTATCTTGTTTTGCTTTCCAATTTATACATATAAATATATGTTCATTAGTAGATATTTGAGAAGACAATGCGAAAGAAATGTTTCTTATATCTGATAAAATTTCTTTTTGTTTTTGCATACAGGAAGGGTACAATGAACTTTATTAAAGCTCGAATTTCAAAAAAAATATATAAGTATTATAAATCTAATTGAAATATGCCATGGTTATCAACAAATGTGACAGATGATGAAGATCGAGACCAGAGCACATGGATTTCCTCAGGTTACAGATATTAATAATTAGTTTTGATTAACAATTTCTGTGACATTTAGCCTATCTCAAATACTATTGTGTTGGAACAATGTACAGGTTAGGTAAACTTAAATCAAGTACTTTAATCTTGTTTACGATCTTGATATAAACACCCATTATAAACTTACATTTGACAGTATCAACTAAGTTTTGTATAGCGTAGAAAAGGCAATTTATCCAATTAACCGGTTTAGTCATTATTGGTAACTCATCACACATTGTCCAGAATTTGCCACATGCAGGGCTCAATCTTGGGCACGTCTGCTATGGAATGTGTTGCTCTAACCACTGAATCACCTGGCTACAAACTAAAAACAATTCGTAATTATATATTAACTAATGTCACTTGGTTAGCCATTCCTTTAATTGGATTCACTATTTCATTCATTTAGACAGTATGTGATGAGTTCCCAAAAAGGACAACACCGGTCTATTGGATGAATTGCCATATCTACACAATAAAACATTTAGTGTATACTGATATATGTATGTAAATACTGGGCCAGGTGTTTATATCATGATCGCAACCTTGATTGAAGTAATTTTTATCACCACCCGTTCAAACAATGTGCATTTAATTGAAATAAATTTTGTTCATACTGCATACAGGCTCTGTATATATTGTATATTGGGATTTGGCCTTTGAGTCGCATTGCCGAAGACTTTATATGAAATTAATACATTTGCAGCTTCAATACACATTCGTATGGGAAATTTCACCGTACACCTGTCCCACATTTCTTGATCTAAATATAGTGGGTGTAGGGCGTAATACTGGCTCTTACTGATGAGTCGCCAGTAAGCAAGATGTGAATGCCAACCTGAGATTCTACCTTTCGTTCATGCTGACTTTGTTTTATCTTCCTGGTCCCATCTGAACTAATTATTACTAGGTGCGCAACATATAATACACAATTGCAAATGTATTATTTCCCCGCAACAATCGTAATATTTATTTTATATATTTTATTGAATTTGATAGCTGATGTCAAACAAGGCCAGATTGTATGGAATGCTGGAGTAAAAACTGTTCAGAAGTGGTTTTAATTCTCGGTATTTAGTGAAATTTGGCATTTCTTGAAATCCATTTTGTTGTTACCATGTACAGACTAAGCAAACGTGGCGTTGGTAACATTTACCGATTCGGCAATCATTGTGTTGGTACAATTTACCGGATCAGTATATAATATTTATAATGAGTTGGCTTTGAGTTTGCATTGTCGATGGATTTATATGATACTAGCTTCACAACTGATTGTATACGCATTCGCATAATAGATTTTTCCATCCATATGTGCCTCATTTCTTAACAAAATATAAAGTAAACACCAATCCCATTGTATTTAACCAGTCGTCGAACAACATAACAAAACTACCGCCACTCGCAACGCACTGACGCGTTTCGACCTTCCATGATCATCATCAGAGTACGACGGCAAACTGACTATCGAGGATCAAACCGCATTGAATATATAAGGAAATCAAATTTAGATATGCGGCTCTCACCTCTAGCAGTCTTGCATACATTGAACTTGACTGGAAATGTCGGCTGCACAATTTCTATGCAGTCAGGAACATTAACTGTTTGCAGATTTCGCAACATATACATATATAGGCAATACAATTTAAACAATAATTGATTGCGCGGGTGGTGGTTTAAATTATTTAAATCAAGTTTGCGAGCTTGAAGTAAACATCAATCCTATTGTATTTAACCAGTCGTCGAACAACATAACAAAACTACCGCCAGCTGCAACGCACTGACGCGTTTCGACCTTCCATGATCATCATCAGAGTACGACGGCAAACTGACCATCGAGGATCAAACCGCATTGAATATATATGGAAATCAAATTTAGATATGTGGCTCTCACTTCTAGTAGTCTCGCATAAATTGAACTTGACTGGAAATGTCGGTTGCACAATTTCTATGCAGTCACGAACATTAACTGTTTGCAGCTTTCGCCACATATACATATATAGGCAATACAATTTAAACAACAATTGATTGCGCGGGTGGTGGTAACAATTCTTTAAATCACGTTTGCCAGCTTGACGCATACATTGAACTTGACTGGAAATGTCGGCTACACAATTTCTATGCAATCACGAACATTAACTGCGAGACTGCTAGAGGTGAGAGCCGCATATCGAAATTTGATTTTCATATATATTCAATGTGGTTTGATCCTCGATAGTCAGTTTGCCGTCGTACTCTGATGATGATCATGGAAGGTCGAAACGCGTCAGTGCGTTGCAGCTGGCGGTAGTTTTGTTATGTTGTTCGACGTCTGGTTAAATACTATGGGATTGGTGTTTACTTGAAGCTCGCAAACTTGATTTAAAGAATTGTTACCACCACCCGCGCAATCAATTATTGTTTAAAATACAAAGTGATTAAAGGGTTTATTACTGGCTAATTCTGATGAGTTGTCAGTATGCACGAGCGCATATCATTATGAGATTCACCCAATTATTCATTCACTATTCTGTGGAAAATATTATTAAATTGTTATTTTGTACATGCCTCGAATTTTCCCGACAAGGATTTATTCTTATGTTTAAAACTCTAAGTAACATTTAAGCTAATGCGTACATTTACATATATTCCTTCACGCACACAAGCACACACTTATATAACACACCGAATTATGCGTGTACTTGAATGTGTCATCTGGCCATATCGACAGTTTTAAATTCTTTTTAGTTTGAACAAACAAGGAAATGGTAGACGCCGTTATGTACTTTAATGCTATTATGTCAAGTTCTGTTAAGTAACTTTTCTCGACTGACGCTAGAACTTGGCTCAGTTGGCAAAGTGACATGTCGATTTCTCCAAACTGGTCCAACCAGATGGTAGGAGAAATTGACATGTTACACAGTCAGATAAATGGCACTGACCACGAAACTGTGACAGTCAGTTTAAAAAATGTCGCAATGCATATGCTTGTGTCAAAAAGACATCTGCCGCGATGCATTTTCGATCGTTACACAAACGAAATGTGTTTGTTTAATGAGCCCCTAGTATTCTACTGATGTCAAAATTAGGAGCCGTAGCCGTAAACAGTAACGATTATCCACCAAATTGTCAGATTTCAAAAGAACGTATATAGTAATGTGGTGCAGCAAAATTTACATATGTTAAAATAATTTTCACTGATGCGGTGCCTGCTTTGTCTTATTCTATTAAACCAATGAATATGAAGTTGCATATATATACATATATATATATATATATATATATATAGTTATATATATATATATATATATATGATAAAATGTGTGGAAATAATTAGAATATTCACGAATTTTAACTACAGTACGGAAGTTACAAATTGCTCTATTCCAGGTAAAATTTACGAGACGAATTTTCTTGTGTCTTCGTTGGCTCACGGCTCATTTGTATCTTTAAGAGTTATTATTGGGCTTTTATGCTAATAATCAAATTTCTTTACATCGATCATTCTTTCGTTAGAAAATCTTCTCGTTTGATCTTCATTAAATTTTTCTTCGTCCCTTCGTTAAGCGTTTTATTTTAATAACTTTTCGATGACTAACGCTGAATGGGCTTTGCGCCATCACCTAGTAAAAAACAATTTGTCTGAAGCGTTACTTGAGTTATATTTAACCGAATACTTTTTAATTTCAGAAAGGGGCACACAAATAAGTTGTTTTCACCTTTTATGATATAATCCGGTCCTATGTATAAATGAAGCGGATTTAATGAAATTTTACATTTACATTTTTCCTTTGCATACTGGCTCACATTTAAAACAAAACATTATCATTAAAAAATCTTTGTATCCGAACATTTGATAGACAATACTTAGTTACAAATATTTGTACTAATGTATCTGTTTAAAAGAACAGCTTCGATTAAATTGAAGAAATGGCAAACATTGAAATGCTTAAAATGGATATTAAAGTACAAGTATCTACAGGTCCTAGGACAAATAACTCAAGAGACTGTAGCTTATAAGGTAATCACTCTATGAGACCATGAAATCGTTCAAATTCGTAAATTTAAATCCATGTATTTACTAGCTGTTATTTCTAGCTTGTCAAATGTTACTACAATATGTGTAGTAAAGCACAATTTTATTGTGTGAGTTGCGACATTTGTTAAATGTGACTGAATCGCATTAACGTTTTTAATTTAACCGATTAATGCAGGGAAATTTTAAAATTGTATAACATAGAATCGCTTATTTTCGAACGCAGAATTAATCATACACGCGGAACATGGCTCTTTAGTATATTTTTTAGCCCAACCATTCTCAGTTTTGTTCAAATTCTCAGATAAGGCGAAACGCAATAATGCAAAAATATGTTGGCTATTCTGCGATGTGTTATTAATTTTCAAATAGACAAATTGTATATGTATGCCACTTGCTTACATGCGAATCTTTAATCTTATAACATTAATTTAGTTATAAAATACGAATTTCTTTGTTCATAGCCGGAGTAACAGAGTATGTTAATGTTGAACAAAATATACATAGAGGATGAAATTGAAAAGATTGCAACTATTATCCTCTTAACATTATTGTCAGAATTTAATTTAAAAAGGGATGTAGGCAAATTCGTAGAGGAAGGTTTTCTCCGACAAAATTAAAGTAACAATTATTGATAAATTTAAACCACCGTTACTGATTGCAACGAATATTATTAAAAATGAAAATATTAGTTTAATTTCTAGAACATTATTTGTTCAAATACTTTGCAGTATATATACTTTAGAATTGTGTGTAATTCGAGTTTTCTGTATTCTGTGATTGTTTGGCGTGATTTTCTCTAGCTAGCTTCGTTTGCCATTTTATTTCTAAGTTCAGTTTTACAATTTTTTATCTTCACAATATAAGCCTTCAAAACAAGTTTACGTTTATATTTGTGCACATTTGGATCGTTCAGGAGCACGTCATTTAATAATTCTGTTTTTCGCGTATAATCTCTTTCCATGTTACATACTTGGGTGCAGTGTTGCGTAAGAAGTACACAGTCTATTACTAGATTAATCAAATAAATCTATTTAAGGCATGAACTTGATAGATATGGAAGAGAAAACTATCTTATCAGACTCCTATAGGCACACTAAAACTGAATCTGACTTGGCGTCTATGGGGCTCTCATTAGCTAATAGACCTGGAGCCTCTACACCATTCAACTAGTAGAAAATTTGACAGTTGAGTAACTAAATAAATTGTTGTAGAAATAGTCAAACATTTATGCCAATCTGATTCTTATTAAAAAAATTGTTGTTGAAAAATAATTATTATATAGCTAATTTACATTAATTTTCAATATTATGAATTGTAATTATTTTAGATTCGAAACAAAAATTATATTTGGATAAACCGTATCTGCTTAACAAGTTGGAAACTTAAGGTATTATTGTATTTGAATTGATGCTTTACAGACAATAATCTATTTAATTTGACTGGTTGCAAACATTAAAATAATTTACCTTCATCTTAATATGCAGATGTGCTCATTGAAATGATAGCCATATGAATATTAGCCAGACAAAAATTATAACAAGTGGAGCAATATCGATACGCCCAGGATTCAACAATCCAAATTTTACAAATCGTAACTTGTTACTTCTAGTAGCATATAAAACTGCCATTAATATATCAGTAGAACACGATATATATGAAAAATACCACCTTTATCTGGGTTCATTAATTTCAAATATACTGTGTTACCTACGAGAAATAAAGATGCATAACGATTGAGATATAATCTAATCTGGCCAGTTGTCACAAAATTATAACTTCAGAACTTATAAAGCAGACTGCATTATAATTAGCGGCTGGTAAATATGTTTAGTTTTCATTTATATATTTACATCAAAGTTATGGGCTTGATATAAACACCGATCCCGTTATATATAAATTTATTTATATCAAGGTTGCTATCTTATTTATAAGCACCAGTCACATTACAATAAAAACTAAACATCTGTTAATGTAGAAAGTGCAATTCATTTAGTGCGGCATGGTGGCTCAGTGGTTAGAAAAACAAATCCCGAAGCAGACCTTCCTAGGTTCGAGCACTTTCTACGCAAATTTTGGACAGTTCGTGAAGAGTTCCCAATAAGGAGGAAGACGGTCTATTGGGTGAATTTATTTTCTAAATTATTAAATGCATAGCTTATAGTGACAAATTTATGGATTTAATGGGACTGGTGTTGAAATCAATTTCGCAATCTGGATTTAAATAAATAGGTTGAGCTTAAGATAGATCTGCTCCAGACCATTGTCGAGAAAGGTAGGGTGCAATCAAAAAATACTGACATGGCCACGCAAACTAACTCAAGTCGACCGAAGTCACTGAACAAAGCTTTTGATAGAACAGTATATATTGAGCTTGGTAATTATTCTCAGTTTCGGTGAAATGTACTCTATCTCTAAAATCACTTCGTTGATATTTTTTTCCTGTTTGGTACAAGTAATATTGAGTCAGATGGCACAGAATATGCCTTTTGAATTACTTTATTCAAATTGACCCGACAATTTATTTAATACGCACATGGATAGGGGATTGCATCGTCAAACTGTTTTCCATCATTCGAATAAATATATTGTGTCTTATGGTCTAGTACAAGCTACTAAAATTGAGTAGTCAGTATACACATTATCTGTAATTAAGTTAGTTTACACTGATTATTCATGCAGATTCCAGCATATATTAAAATTATTGAGGGATCTATCTAATTATAATTTCACCGATTCCAATGATATATAAAAAAAAATTTTTAGTTTGATTTTATTATAACATACATACAACGAAAGTTGTGTATCTATTGACAATCGGTGGCTAAGTATGAAGCTTTTATTTATATTTGGTTCGCTTTAAACCCGCATTGTTGAAGACTTTATGAGAAGTTAGCTCCATTAAAACAGATTTGCATATTCGTATTAGTTTGTGCCGTCTAAGTGTCACAAATACCTCTCCAAAATATAATATAGGCATAGAGCGTATTACTGGTTCCTATTGATGAATCGCCAGTAAGCACGAAACGAATGAGCATATGAGATTATATCTATCGTTCATGCTGATTTTGCTATTTCCTTCGGGTCATATTTGCATTTATTTTTTACAAGGTGTAATTAACCTAATACATAATTGTTACCTTTCGAGAATTGAAGATAAATAATGAAATTAATGTATTCAATATTTTTTAAATTTGATTTTTCGAAACAAATCTTTCTTTTCCTTTAATAAACCATGACATTTAACATACAAAAACCTATCAGAAAAAATTATTTTAATTTATTCTACAAGTTGTAGGTATACGTTGAAACACTGGCCTCAATTGTGATAATCAAGTAAAATTTGGGGAAATCATATTGTTACTTTAAGTAGAATATGCATAATTCCATTTCCGGCCGTAATGACGAAAGATATGTATACCTCATGTTCAAAAACTGCTTCAACGAATGCGTTCCTTCATAGGAAAATTATTCAAATGCAACATTTTTAATCAAAATGTCTGATACTGCTAAAGGGAGCTAACAAAGTGCCACAACCGCTATCTCAAAAATTCATCAAATCAAGATTGTTAGCTAGATATGAACACTAAATCAATTTAATTTTTTTTAAATCACGCAACAAAGCAAAACTACTGTCGGTAATACGCAATGACGCGTTTTTACCTTCTATAATCATAATCAGATCAGGACGACAAGCTAACTAGAGAGGATCAAACCAGAACTTATATATTAGGAAAGCTTAATTAGGTAGACGTCTTCCACCTCTAGTAGTCTTGAATACATTGTACTTGACGGGGAATGTCGAAAACGTAGTTTCTATGTAGTCAAGAAAATTAACTTTTTGCGGATTTGCTACTTTGATGCAAGTTATAAAATTAAGCAATCGTTGATTGCACGTGTGGTGATAGCAGTTATTTAAATCAAGTTTGCGAGATCAAAATAAACACCAATCCCAATGTATTTAACAAGTCATCGAACAACATAATATCAGTCACATGTAATGACTTGACCTTCCACGATCATCATCAGAGAGCGATGGTAAGCTGACTCACGATGATAAAACCGCAATTCAGAGATATGGAAAGCAATATTAGATACGTGTCTCTCACTCCAAGTAGTCTTGCATAAATTTCACTTGAATGTAAACGTCGATTGTTTAAGAACAATGAAATAAAAAAATTTGAACCTTTTGCAAAATCTGAGAAGTTTAACTGTTATACAATAAAACAATAAATGCCTGCGTGGGTGGTGATAACATTCAGTTTACCATCGTGCTGCAATACTAATAATAGGAGGTCTAACTATATCGGTTCGTGCGACTGACGACAGTTTTTATCGTAGTATGATCGGTGCTTAAATGAAGCTCACAAAACTTGGTTAAAATAATTGTTATTACCATTTGCACAATTTAATTGTACAAATTCATTCATGTAGTGAAATCTGCTAAAAGTTAATGTTCGTGGCTTCGTAATATTTGTCCAGCCGACTTTTGAAATCAAGCTCAAATTATGTGAGATTACTAGAGATGAAAGCCGCATATCAAATTTGCTTTTCTTCTATAGGCATTGCCGTCATGTTTGAATCAAGGATTCCATACAGGCTCCATTTGGAGGAAAGTCAAATCAAGAAACGTTATATAGTATCTAACTTAAAATTGTGTCTAACGTGTGGCAGTGTGGCAGTGTGGCTCGTTGCTTAGAGTAAGACATTCCGAAGCAGTCGTGCCCAGGTTCAAATCACGTCCACAGAAAAGTATGGACAGTACACGAAATGTTCCAAATAAGGACGAAACCGGTATACTGGATGAATAAAATTTTATGAATTATACAATGCTCAGTTTCTACTGACTCAAATTTTTATATAATAGGTGTGGGGTTTCCATCAATATATCGATCTTGATTTGTTTACTGTTATCATCACCCAATCCAGCAATGTCCGTTTAATTATATAAATTTTCATATCAATAACACTTCCTTAAGGAGCGTTGTATCTGCTCTTTTTGGCGATTGGTTGGAAGTTGGTTCTAAATAGATGCAATATAATCATTACATAATGGAGAGAATAATCAAGTAACGTTATTTAGTATATAAATGAAAATTGTGTACCGCGTGCGGCTAGGTGGCCAAGTGGTTAGACCCTGATATTCCAAAGCAGTCATGCCTTAGATTTTTCTCGTCCGCGGAAAATTCCAGAAGGTAAGTCAAGAGTTCGCGATAAGGACGAAATCGGTCTATTAGATGAATAGCACATTCTACATTATACAATGCTTAGCATATATTGACAAATGTTTTTGTACAATTGAACTTGCGTTTACATCAATATCGCAAGCTTCATTTAAGAACTGTTATCCCATCTCGCGCAAATAATATTTGTATACTTGTGTAAATGCGCGTATCAACGCAACTTCCCCAAGTATTGCCGAGTCTGCACTATAATGGAAGTTTAGTGGGTATGATATGGAACTTTATGTCTAAAGAGATTCTTTACAGCCTACACATAAAAGAATGGCATATCCAGAAACTTTAATTGGTATATGCTAGAAAATTTTGTCCAGTGTGTGGCCGTGTGGCTCAGTGGTTATTGCAAAGGATTCCAGGGAAGGCGTGCTCAGGATTCAGCCCTTTCGGCGGCAAATTCTGGACAGTACATAAAATGTTTCAAAAAAGAATGAAACAGTCTACTGGATGAATAGCCTCAACTGAAATATAACACGCTTAGTTTTTCCTGACGTATGTGTGCATATAATGAGACTCGAATTTGCATGAAAATTGGAATCTTGATTTCATAAATTTATCACCGCTTGCGCAACTGATGTTCGTTTAATGATGTAAATTTTCATGTCAATAACATTTCTCCAGGTAGCGTGGTTTCTGTTATATAATGACAGATTATTGGTGATCAATTGGAACTTTAGTTCTAGAAAGATGCCATATATGCTCCCAATAGAGGAAAGACAAATCAAGAAACATTATTTGTTATATAACTCATTATTGTATCTAGTGTGCGGCAGTGTGACACAGTGGTTAGAGCAAGTCATTCCAAAGCAGATATGCCCGGTTTATAGCCCTGCCTACTTCAAATTCTGGGCAGTAGGTGAAGTTTCCAAATAAGGACGAAGCCAGTGTACTGGATGAATAACATGGTTAGAATTATACAATGCATAGATTTAGTGACGAATGAGACTAGATTTGGCATAAAGATCGCAGCCTACCCGACTAATTATATTTAGTTGTGCTCCGGATCCAGTCCCATTCGCCGCAAATTCTGGAATGTACTAGAAATGCTTTCAATAAGAACAAAACCAGACTAAAGAATGAATAGCCTTATTTGAATTATAAAATACTCAGTTTTTACTGAAATATCAGAATAAAAAACGAGACTGGATTTTGCATGGAAATCGTAACCTTGATTTATTAGCTTTATCAGCGCCCACGAAACCGTCGTTCGTTTAATTATATAAATGTTCATATCGCTGTCACTTCATCAAGGAGCGTGGATTCTGCTCTATAGTAACAAATTTTTGTTTGGTAATTGGAACTTCATTTTTAAAGAGTTTCAAAATATTCGCCACCAAAACGAAAGGGAAATCACGAAACTTTATTTGATATATAACTGAAAATAGTGTGTAACGTGTGGTAGGGTAACTAAGTGGTTTGAGCAACAGATTCTATACCGGATATGCCCAAGTTATAGCCCCGTCCGCGGCAAATTCTGGACAGCATTTTTCTGCATTAATATTTTAAAATTTATTTAATAACTGTTACCACTGCCTGCGAAGCCAATGCTTGATTTATTATATAAATGTTCATAGAAATACCAATTCCATAAGTGGCCTGGTTTCTGTTACATTTTCATATCAACGTCCCTTTCCCATATATTATAGTACTTGGTAAATACTACAGATTGGGATGGTTAGTTGGATCTTAAATTCTAAAGTAATGAAGGCATATTAGTAAAAATTATTTGGTGTAGGACCGAAAATTTTGACAGTCATTCAGCAGGGTGGCTTACTTGTTAGAGATAGAAATTCCGAGACATACGAGCGCAGATACAAGTCCTGTTCGCGGCAAATTCTCGCTAATACGTGACGTGTTTTCAATAAGTACGGAACTAGTCTACTGGATGAATGGCTTTTAAAACATTATAAAATTATTTGGCTTTATTGACAAATGTGTGTAATAGGACCGGTATTTTTAACAATATCGCGAACTTTATTTAATCACTATTATCACCACCCTCGCAAACAAAGATCGTTTGTTTATATAAATGTTCATATAATTAACGTTTCCCTAGTTAGCGTGGTGTCTGTTCTATAATGACAGATTTTGGATCGCTAGTTGGAAACCGAGGACCAAAGAAATACCAACTAGGCTCCAATGAAGGGAAAGACTAATCAAAGAACAATATTTAATGTATACTTTTAAAATTTGTGCAGAGTGTGTCAAGGTCACCAAACGATTAGATCAAGACATGGCAAATCACAAGAGTCCTGGTTCGAGCCCTATCTGCGGCAAATTCTGGATAGTACTTGAATGGTTCTCAATAGATACGAAACCGGCCTACTGTATAAATAGCCTTTTCTGCATTATAAAATACTTAGTTTATACTGACAAATGTCTGTATATGATGCGACGTATCTTACATAAATATCGCAAACTTGATTTAATAACTGCCATCATCGCCCACTCAACCAAAGTTCATTTACTTACATAACTGTTCAAATCAGTATCACTTACCCAGGTAGTGTGATGTCTGTTCTATAACAACAGATTTGTAATAGTTAGTTGGAAAGTTAGGTCTAAAGGTATTCCATATAGGCTTCACAGATTGGTGGGTGTTATATGGAAATTTAGTTCTAATGCGATACCATACATTCTCTACATAATGGAAAGACTAAACAAGAAACAATGATTTATACATAAGTGAATTTCTTTTAGCGTACGGCAGACTGGCTCAGTGGTTATAGCAACTGATTCCGAAGATGACGTGGCCAAGTTCTTGCCCTGTATTCGTCAAATACTGGACAGTACGAGAAATGTTTTTTATAATGACGAAACCGGTACACTGAATGAAGAGCCTGCACTGCATTTTACAATGTTTAGTTTATACTGACAAATAAATGTACAAAATAGGACAGATGTTTACGTCCAAATCACAACCCCGTGCGATAAATTTTTGTTAAATTATATTAATGTTCATGTCAATACCAATTCCGAAATTGGCGTGGTGTCTGTTCTATAAGGACAGATTTGGGGTGGCTAATTGGATATTTAGTTTTAAAGAGATATCATATTACTCCACTTCAAAAGGAAGTCAAATCAAGGAACTTAATTAGTATATTCATGAAAAATTTTGTAGAGCGCGGCAGGATAGCTCAGTGGTTAGCGGAATAGATTCCGAAGCCGGCGTGAACAGTTTCGAGACGTGTCGGCGTAAAAGTTTGGATAGTACGTGAAGAGTTCCCAATAAGGTCGAAACTGGTCTCATGGATAAATTGCCTTTATACAATGCTTATTTTATACTGACAAATATATGTATATAATGGGACTGAAGTTTAAATCCATACTACAACCTTGATTTAATAAATGATTTGAGTCTGTTCAAACAAATTGCTTAAATTTGAGCCATTCTATCAGTGACATTGGTCGACGCGATGCATTGGAATTCAAATATATTGCCAATTATTTAAATCTAGCTGAATGTTATTACTGGTGGAAATGCATCAATCTGTTTCTCATTGATTTTTAAACAAATGAGTTGTATTTTTACTTGCTTAAGTAGGTATCCCGGAGATTAACCAAATTAATCGGCTCTCTATATGACAGATTTGCCCAGCGGAAAATTACAGAGACGTTGTAAAAGAAATAAAAATTCGTTGACTCAAAGAATTGTATGAAATAGAAGCCGAAAATCATATAATAAGGATATACAAAAATATACTATATTATACTATACTATACTTTCACTTAAAGGAAAATTTTTCATGCAAGAAATCCCTTTTTATATTTTACAGCATTGATTAAAATTTAAAAAACGTCTAATGAGACTTTCGCTGTAGAGATAGAGCTGGTATTAGCTGTGAACATGACTATTTTGATGAACGAAATATCATCCATTAACACTAGCCAAAATGTCAGTGTTACAGGGAATACAATTAAACAATAATTGAATGCGCGGGTGGTGGTAACAATTCTTTAAATCAAGTTTGCGAGCTTGAAAGTAAACACTAATCCCATTGTATTTAACCAGTCGTCGAACAACATACAAAAACTTCGACCAGCCACAACGCACTGACGCGGTTCGAACTTCCTTGATCATAATCAGAGTACTACAACAAACTGACTAACGAGGATCAAACCGCATTGAACATATATATGGAAATCAAAGTTAGATATGCGGTTCTCACCTCTAGCAGTCTCGCACACATTGAACTTGACTTGAAATGTCGGCTGCACAATTTCTATGCAATCACGAACATTAACTGTTTGCAGCTTTCGCCACATATACATATATAGGCAATACAATTTAACAATAATTGATTACGCGGGTGTTGGTAAAATTCTTTAAACCAAGTCTGCGAGCATGAAGTAAACACCAATCCCATTGTATTTAACCAGTCTTCGAAAAAATAGCAAAACTACCGACAATCGCAGTACTGACGCGTTTCGATCTTCCCTGATCATCGTCAGAGTACAACGGTATGTCAGTGTTATGTTAAAGACGGATAAAATCAGCTTCAACGCTGGAATTCATAATGTTTATGCTACACAGAATTCAAATTCATCCGCTATATTTTTCTAAGTTTCTAAAACAAAAAAAGCTCATGCACAAGGTGTATTTGGCCTAATATTCCATTTTAATACAAACGATTATGCGCTTCAATGTGCACAAAATTGTGATCACCATTGAAAATGTTCATCAAAGAGCAATTTTAAAAATACAAATTTTCCAAATGGCATCGAATTAACTACAACAAAATTTGTGTTTTAATCAATATTATGTAACTGTAGGTTTTTTTTAATTATGGCTACTTTGTTGCACCGTGGATTTGCGAAAAAAAAATTTGACAAGCTTTAACGTTTTTGTTTAATTGTCGTTTTCCGTGTGAAAAACAAATTCAGTAATTCACTTGCCTTCACGCTGTGCTAATCTGTTTTATGAAAGATTAAATTAAAAACGTAAGCCTGCCAAATTTAAGAGACTTTGTATCACTGTTATTAGCAGGTGTATATATGAATTTAATCTTTCGACAAAACAGCTTCCTATAAGCTGTGATTAAAAAATATTTTGAAAGTACGAAGAAAACAGCAAAAGGAACAGGTTCTGTTTGATTGGAAAGTGAATAAAATACCGACTTTGGCGAAGATAACAAGTGGAAATCACTGCGTATTGTCAATTATATCTACGCGAAGCGACAAACTGAAACTCCAAGCTCCTACTTTTTTGTTAGAATAAATTACACTTCAAATAAATGTTATTTTCTCCAATTTCACTTTCTGCAATTTTTATAACATACACAGAGACCAAGAATTTGATCGATCTACAGCCAACCTTCACAAACACAGATATATATATATATATATATATATATATATATAATGAACAAAATTGAGAAGGATACTAATAGGAGCCCACTACTTCTGTAATATTTAGAACTGGATGAATTGCCTTTTCCAAATTATGCAATTTCTGGTTTATATCGTCATTTGAATATATATCATGGGGTTGGTATTAATCTCAATGTCGCAATCTAGTTGTAATTGATAATAAGCAACGCAAGCGCAACAAATGACTATTTAGGCTCTATATACGTATGTATATTATATATTTTTGCATGCTGCTCATTCGTGCAACCACTGGTTTTTCGGTGTGTAATAACAATAATAGAACTTTGAAAAGTGTACTTTAAATACCGGCAAATTCTTTATATTCTTTTTGCATATTTAATTGATTTATGTTGCAATGACCAAGAAACTGTGACAATCGCGTGGTAATAACTTTGCGACAAAAGATTAAGGGTTTCGAATATATCAACAATTGCCAATTATCAAATGGGGCACTGAACTTGAGATTAAATATTTCGTTAAGCTTTAAGCCCGACTCCATTCAATCTGTCCGAGTAAATACATTTATTAAGCAAATACTGATTACGCAAAGTGATATCTCTTAGTATACACAAAGTCCACGCTATAGTAATCCAGTGGAAAATCATCCAAACTACATTTAATTGTACAAACGGGCCCGGTTCGACCTTTCACCGCTTGCAAACGTGCAGTTAAGTAACTGATTAGCCTGGATCAAATCAGATTTTCGTACATTGAGTGAATTAAAGAAATGTGGCTTTGGAATGAAAGATCCTCGTAGAGGGCAAGAAGTTTTATCTAACCCAAGTTCAGTTTATAAAGCATTAAAATTAATCAAAAAAGTTAACATTAGAAAATTGGGGATTTAAGACATATCAAGAAAAATTAACTGTGTCACGTCCATAGAATGGCATTTGATTCAGTATATAATGACGCAATGACCATGAGTCAATTGGAACTTCCAGAACTTCACGACCACGCTACAAGAAAATATCAGGTTCACTAAATCAATTCACTCAAAAAGTATTTAATTGCACTGTAATTGATTGGAAATATGTACAATTTCCGAAGAGTAGTTGAAACAAATCACAAAACAGAAACAGTAATGTGGTCAGTTATTTCGACCGAATTTGTAAGATTTTGATAATCATCAATCCTAGTCTATGTATCCGGACGTACGACAACAAAAATGGCGTCAGTGCACATATTGGCATGTTTCAGCAGGACGGTGAATTGACAAACACGGATCAAATCACAACATGAACATCAGGTATGAAAATCAAAGATGTGGCTCTCATTCATTGTTATTTCTCTCACGATGCACTTTACTGGAAGTGTGGGCTCAACATTTCCTATGCAGTCATGAACGTGACCTATTTCTCGTTTTCAACACACGTCTATTTAGCAATTACAGACAATGAGGCGTTTTGAAATTCAGGCATCTGCATAAGAGCATGATGGGAATTATACTATAAAATCATAATGTATCTAAAATTTATTAAAGCCAAAAATTCTGCGCTGACCTAAACATGGTTCATGGTGAATTCACCATCGGAATGTATTCAATTCATCATGTGGTATCTAATGGGAAATCTGTTTGCGCCAACAGATAGAAGGTATGTAACAAAACACCAAACGTTTTCTATCAGACGTCTATAAAGTGACATGCAGCTTTGAATTTACTAGTTACACATGTCATTATTTGGACTTGATTCAATAAAGTTGAACGCAGAATAGATCGGTTCTCGAGGAAATTGTCGTTAATAAAATATTTTTGATAAAGTAAACTTTGATTTTGAATTGATACTAACACCAATTTCATACTACATGAAAGCAAATTCAATATGCCCAAAGCAACATCTATTACACGTAACAATAAATTTAGACCATTATCCGTTACAGCTAGGCATGAAATGGCTAAATAATGGAAGACGGAATATGCCCATTGCTTGAATAATAAACTTCAAAGTGAGTGAAATGTTGTACTTTATATAAGCTCAATTTATAAATATTTCAGATATCCAACTAATCAGTTCATGTCAGTTAATAGAGAAAATGAAGTAATTGCTAAAGAAAAATCATCATCGACAGGCTAAAAATGCAAAATTCATATTTTGTCGTAATTCTGACTGGATTCAATCGTGCAAAATCGATAATAGATCATGTCAAGTTAACATGGTGGTTAATTAAAGATATAAAAAATATTGATTGCGCGGATTTTTAATTAAGATATAATCACATTCCACACGATGTTAAAGCAGAGACAGTCATTGCGACAATTTAATGTATTAGTAAGTATCTAACTTCCTCCAGGCATCGGAGCATGACGGAAATTTGACTAACAGATTTCAAATAGTAAAGTTTAACAATTGTTTTGCCAAGTAAAAGTGTAGCTCTGATTTAATAAATTCGCTAAGAGACTACAAGGTTTGACTAAGAACAGTTTCTTGGAGCATAAGTTCATTAACGCCAAGGAATTCAATTCGCGTCAAATAATGTAGCGTATGGAACATATTTCTACAAATAATTAACAACAAATTCCATTCGAACTCTGAGTGTATGGAATTGCTTGAACGCTGTGGGTAATAGCGCGTTTTTGTCAAGTAATTACTGATTGCGTTTTGAAATGAATGCATATCACATATTAAATTTGATCATTCACATTTTAAGTCCAAATACCGTAATATAATTTGCATCGATTGCATCAGAAAAAAGACAAAAACATGAATAACGTCAATCAAGTTTTAATACATAAAACTGAATTGTGATTCCGATTTGAATAATTAAATTAAAGGCTGGTATAAAATTTAACAAATCAATAAAGTCAGTTGAGACATTTAAAATGCCGCCAAAGAAATCAGATGGAGCCAACTGATTGAGGATATAAGGCAAACCATAAAGCAATCACACAGTGCACCTCCAAAAAGCGGAGTTCCTCCCACCCAAGAAATTGTAGCTCTCTGTGCATTACGCCTAATTCTTTTCAATCCTCTTAGACAAATAGCAGATCGATGGAAGTACGAATAGTTGAAAATGAAATGCTAAATATAAAGTAACAATTGATATCGCGTTTGGACTGTAAATATGCTGCCTTGCTAAAGGATATAAAAGAAGTTGTCAAGAGCAATAGAAGTACGTCCACCTACATGTACTGATGTCTTCAATATTTCAACGGTTTCATGAACTTAGATGAGAAACTAAATATGAAAGATAGGACAAAGATGTGAAGATCGATTTACTTTAACAGGTGAAGCGCATCTAACAGAAATTAAAATGGCATAAATTGCACGTCCGTAAAGTTACATTCTACTAAAGATGTACACGCTTATTAGTAATTAAGCAAGAATTTACTCAGTCCCGTCGAACAATAAATAAATCACATTATGTGAATATTTTGGTGTATCAAAAATATTCATGGAATACGTCACTGATTGCGCGGATGTAGACTTGAAGCATAAACTATTTATAATTAACATTACACAAATAACAAAAAAAAGGAAATTTGCCGCGACATGCACAAATACATTTGAAGTATCCCTCGGCACCAAATTTCCAGGATGGAAATCGATTTAAATGCGATCCAATCGCAATACGTTAATGCATTTTGCTTAGCTGAGATTCACCTTTCCCACATTGTAGTCTGAAATATGCTATACTTTGATGAATTGCTGACTAAATACTTGTACGATGTGATCACGATCGCGATTTGCAGCTTTGTCAAGATTTTAAATATATTGATTAAATAAGTTGCTGATTGCGCAAATGTAGACTTGAAATATATTCCATTAAAAAAACAAATTAAACTAATAGCAACGTACAAAATTTGCCTCAACATACACACAAAAACGCATTTTAAGCATCCTTCCAAGTGAAAGGGCATGGGTGGAAATTGAATTATTTGAGATCGAACCACAATGCGGTAATACAAATTTGAGCATCTGAGATGCAGCTCTCATTCAATGTAATCTAAAATAGGCTACAATTAAATGTGATATTAACCAAATGCTTTTATGAAGTGATAAGAATCGCTCTTTGGAGCTTTTACAAAATTTAAAATATATAATTATTGAATAAATAGCTAATTGTGTGGATGTGTGCTTGAAATTTACTCCATTTCTAAATACCAATTCAAACAATAGCAAAGTACGAAATTAACCTCGACATACACACACACACACACACACAAACAAACGCTTTTTAAACCACTTTCGAAATCAAAAGATCAGAGTGTTAATCGAATTATTCGAGATCGAACCGCAATGCGTTAATGTGATTTTGCGAAGCCGAGGTACAGCTCTTATTCAATATAATGTAAAATCCACTATAATTAAATGTAATTTTATCTAAATGTTTCTACGAATTGATTTTAATCGCTCTTAGCAGCTTTTGCGTAAATTATATTTAACGTTATTTGCTACGTATGTCTGTATCATGTAATTTATTGATAATGCAAATTTAATGAATACGAGTTTCATTCGTTTGACGAGGAAAGCGGGGAACCTGGCCATATTAAAATTACAAATTGCATTTATTTCTCTAGCATGTTTTTCCTTCATGTTTGGAGGGTTTAAACTAATGATTGTTGAATCGCGCACATCGCTTGAAGTTCATATTTACAATTTCATCAGAGGACAAACGATAAAAATATCACAAAAAAGGGCACAATTATAGAGAAATTGATACAATTTCGGTTCTACTTTTTCAAAATTTTTACGGTTAATCTCCTAAAGTTTGTATAAAGGCATTATCTTATTTAAATCAATAACGATTAACCCCACATGTATATGAGCATAAATGTATTCATACATATTTATATTTACTAATGCTTTTTACACAAGAGGATGTACATATATTGAACCGTGTTCAGTTTCATACATGCGTGATATTTTAAAATAAATTTTATGAATAAATCCTTCATGATCTTTCAAATGAATAAAGATCAGCTCATCCAAATCTTTGTCGATCAAATCTATAGACAATCACAACCATACACATACACACACAAACACACACACACACACATATATATATATATATATATATATATATATATATATATATACATATATATATTACTAAAGAAAATAACAATGTGAATTGGTTAAACTACACGTTAATCTTACACGTTTAAACAGATCCCTAAGCAATCCCTACGTGCTGAATGCGCCTCGCGTGCTCATTTTTCATTACCATATCAAAAGATTGCGTACCATATCTTGCTTATTTTTAATAAAAATCAATATACATTACCGTATGAGCTTAGTTAGTTATTTTTCTTACGTGAAACCATGATTAATAATGAGGGCAAAACGCCTTATTACGAGTGTTTGACGGCATGCTTCCATATTGTCCAGCCGTTTTTTTTATAAATGGCGATTGATGTTAATCCAAATCGGCAAAGTAGATTCGCCACTTGTATATATAGGTAGTAAATTCAGGCATCCATCATGGTTTAAATTGATGAAGCTTAGCTCATTTATTCAGTGCACGCACAACACATTCACAAGCTTATATATAAGCCACTGTTTAGGGAAGCCTATATGCATGCTATTGTTGCTCAAATAAGTTATTTTTTACCTTTCACTCAAGCGTAACCATAAACTAGCAAGAATTAAATCGGAAAAACATGCGATACAATTAGTGTAATTTTATGAATGAAGTATTCAATGAATGTGTGAATGGAGATAGCAAATATATAATGTGGACAAGTTTAAGGAGATGCAGTATCATCCAATATCAAAGTTTTATTCGTAGAACAAAATAAAATAACTGATGTCAATTGCAAAGTGTTTGGAAGTCATTTATTTGTAAATATTTTCACTTTACAGTTTGAAAATAAAAGAAATTCCTAATCGCTACTGCAAAAAAACGTTTAAATTCTACAAATATTGTCTGTTTTATTCATAAAATTTAATGCATAAATTGTGAATCGTAAAGTACATTTTATTAATAAGTATAAAAGTTTCATAAATAAAAAAAAACAGAATGTTCATTTTGCATATTAAAAAAATATGTTTAACATTTCATTTAGTATAAATATGATCAAAATAATTGTTTTGTTATATTTGGTAGTTTTCTATTTATTGTGAATAATTCAGGCAATGTTATGTTAGAATTCTTGAAGTATGCCTGTCGAATTTTTTTAAACAGTCGAAACATTATCGCAAAAAATATCGAATAAAAGGGTTATTTGCAACATTGATTTTTTTAACTTTAAACCGTGGCTTGCCATCCATTAATTATTAAATAAAATTAAAATGTTCATTAAAATTTGCAGCATTATTATGAAAAAAATCAATTTAACTATTCATAGTGTTATTACTACTATTAAAATTAATGCTACATTTCCGTTGTTATTAGTAGAATTACTTGCGTGAATCTCAATTTTCAATTTTATTTTCTCATTCACCTATTTTAGACCGAAATCTAATCTTAAAAATATCAGGAAATCACATGCATTACCGTGTTAATAAAAAGAAGATTTCAAATATAATTATAAATTTTAACATGCATTCCACATGCTTAAGACAGTGATTTTACTCAACAAAATCGCCATTGAATCATTGTTATCACAAGTTGTGTTGATTTATTTGATTTTCTACTTTTGTTGAAGCACAAATTATTCTTCAATATTAAATGAAATTAATTTGAACCCATGAAACGACAAGAAGCATCTGTCCAACCATGTTGATTCCTGCGTGGGCAGTGTATGCACGACCTTTTTGGGTGGTAGTTTGTTCACCAGGTCCGATTGTTGTTTTAACTCCATCCGGATTTGGATTTGGTGTCACCGGACCTTTAGTTGTTACTGGCTGAATAACGGTAACTGAAAGGAAACCTCCATCCATTGGATTGGCAAACGAATACATTTCTTTGTTTGTTGGATCGCCATTAAACGAAGAAACCTTTGGAGCGTTAGCGTTGCAATCCAGGGGCGTTGGAAGCGTATCAGGTGTGTTGGCGGGATTTCCATTACTGCTTGGACAAGACTAAAGAATATGAGAAAAAAATTGAAGTCCGCAGTATACACAACGAAAGGAAATAGTGTTATTTATTAAAAAATGGCGGTTATAATTCTTCTTAATTCCGTCGGTGCCAAAATCTCCTCTAAGTGTGTCAAATCATTGATCCGTTTCGTGGTTGCTGATAATTACAATTTGAAGCATTTAGAGGACTAAGTTTACTGGCAATGTCGTTGGTCTGTGCCATAGGCGATAAATTACGAATTTCTTTGTAGAAGAATGCGAATTTCTCATTTTAGTAAGCGTTATGTTGATTAAGCAGTGAAATGCCCAACATGTTTAATGATTGAAAAAAAACTTATATCGGTTAGAACCAACGAAGAAGCGTTAACTTGTGTAAAATACTTTGAGAAATATTATACAAGTTCGTGGAAACATTAAATGCAAATATATATATATATATATATATATATATATATATATATTTGAGAAATATTATACAAGTTCGTGGGAAACAATAAATGCAATATATATATATATATATATATATATATATATATATATATATATATATATATATATATATTGAGTTGATATTGATGCATATTTAAAAAAAATCTACATTAGTGCATTTGTTACAATTAAATATTGTTTGTTACAGACTCGGTATATATATATATATATATATATATATATATATATATATATATATAACAGTGGAACAATGCGCACACAAATGGTTAATTCTCAAGCTATCAAAACAATAATGACAAGATCTCAGATATCACTTCGCAATACTGCGAGAATGACCTTTACAGGCAAACACGCATACACACAAACACAAACGCATACACACTCACCAACTAGTCAAAACAAGAAACAGCAGTAAAAACGAGCCAGATTTGTTACCACTAGCATAATCAATTGAAAACCCAAAATTTATAAATATGTATGATTGTATAAGAGATGATTAGTATTCACGAAATAAATGGCCTTTATCCACTTCGTTATTTGTGTTTTCCTAATTATAAGAATACTGTGTTAAATTAAAAAGGAATGGACATTATATATATATATATATATATATATATATATATATATATATATATAAAGAGAGTTGACTTTGGTTGTATTATCGAGTTTGAAGTAGCACCATTATAATTAGATGCTTACCTGTTGAATAACATATAAAACTGCCGTCAATCACACGCACTGATGCGTGTTTGACAGCAGATTCACTAGCGGGGACCAAATTGCATTGTATATATATATATATATATATATATATATGGAAAAAATTAGATATGTGACCACCCTATTAGTGCTTTCGTACACATTGTGGTGACTGAAACGTCGGCTGCACAATTTCTATGCAGTCACGAATATTAGCTGTTTGTAGCTCTCAATACAAACATATATATATATATATATATATATATATATATATATATATATAGAAATACGATTAAAAAATATTGAATGTGCAGATGGCGGTAACAGTTCTTTAAATCAAGTTTGCGAGCTTGAAGTAAACACCAATCCCATTGTATTTAACTTATGAATTCCAGTGCGGATGCCGATTTTATCTGTGTTTAACATAACACTGATATAGCGTTGTAATCTGATGATGATCATGGAAGGTCGAAACGCGTCAGTGCGTGCGACTGGCGGTAGTTTTGTTATGTCGTTCGACGCCTGGCGAAATGCAATGGGATTGGTGTTTCCTTCAAGCTCGCAAACTTTACCTAAAAAATTGTTACCACAACCTGCGTAATCAATTATTTTTTAATTTTATTGTCTATATATATGTATATGTGGCGAAAGCTACAAACAGCTAATGTTCATGACTGCATAGAAATTTTGCAGCCGACATTTCCAGTCAAGTACAATGTATGCAAGACTACTAGAAGTGAGAGCCACATATCCGATTTTGCTCATCTTCTATATGCATTGCGGTTTGGTCCTCGCTTGTCAATTTTCCGTCATACTCTAATGATGATCGTGAAAGGTCGAAACGCTTGAGTGCATGCGACGCGATAATTTGTTACAAGGTGCGCAATACGTAATACACATTTACGTTAATGCAGTTGATTCGCCTTATTTAAACGACGCGGAAGATTGGTATTAACCTAATAGCGTTATAATTTATTTAACTTGTTTGTATCTTAATATGACTAAGGCATTCATATATTGTGCACATGAAAATTCTGAGAACAGTCATTAAAGTAGAAAAAAAATTTGTCGCGAAGCGGAGGTCTCTTACTATTGGTTTTAGAATAAATAAAATTTGAGACTGCATCCTGGCATATAGCACGTAATTAAATTTGTTTTGTGAGCTAGTCAGTGAACGATGGATTGCTAGCCGACATGCGAGATGCTCGGAATTTTCTTTACTACACAAAAATATATCTCACTGCAGATTGGTAATATTGTGAAAGGCAGTATAATTTTTCAATCAAAATTAGAGAGATACCTATCTAGGTGTATAAAGGTTTCGTCTGTCGGAATTATCTCCAATCATTATAATTTACCAAACAACTAAAACATTTAATTGGATTATGGTAGGCTCACTGTCAGAGACATGGCGCTGAAGTCTAATAATGGATTTTGTCAATATGACAAATAGAAAAATATCAGTGGCTTGAAGAAAAATCATTTTATTAGAAGAAAGTATGCGAGTCAATGGACAAAGCCAAAACAAATCTGTTTTTCGCCAAAGTCGAATATATATATATATTGTCAGTAAAAACTGGACATTGCATCAGATAGAAAAGGAAATCCATCCATAAGACCGGTTTTGTCCTAATTACGAACTCCTCTCGTAATATTTACAATTTTCCGTGAAACTGTTACGAACCTTAGCACATCTGCTTCGGAGTCTGGGACTGTTTCCATTGGGCCATTCTTGCCGCGCACAAGAAATTTGAAGTTATACACCAACCTTTATTTTCTGAATAGCAATTTCTTCAATGGGAACCTATTTGGAATCTCGTGAGACATGAACAATTAACCAACCTAACCCGGTTTGTCATAGTTAAACAGATACAACGCCACTTGGTTAGATCATATTGATTTTAATGTCTAAGGGCAGGATTTTTATTATATGTACATGACCAGTTTGAGCTGAATATTGCATTAATTATGAAAGGCAATTCATCTAGTAGAACATTTACTATTTTATTGTAAACTCTTCAAGTACTGTCCAGAATACTAATATAACAAAAATCCTGCCAATATATTTGAAATCATTATAATTTCCCCAAGCTGCTTGGTATATGTTATATAATGACAGATCGGGGTTGGTTAGTCAGAACCTCAGGTCTTAAGATATTCGAAATTTTTTTCAAAAAATGGATAATCTGACCAAACTCTATAAGTTGGCATATGACTAAAAATCGCATATGTAGTGCAGTTGTGGTGGTGAAGTGGAAACAGTCAAAGACTAAAGCAAATGTGCCTAGGTTCTTATCCCATCCATGACAATTTCTAGACAGTACTGGAAGAGTTCTCAGAAAGAGCGAAACCGGTCTACTGGATGAATTGCCTTTGCTACCTGATGCAATATTGAGTAAATATTAACAATAAACATATAATCAAAACCCTGCAAATCAATATATATATATATATATATATATATATATATATATATATATATATATGCATATATTAGAAAATATTTTCCTCATTGCTATTAACATTCTTTGCTATGCAACTGAGCCAAAATGGTATATGCTATGGTGAACACACGGCAATCACATTATAACTAAGATGCGAAATCTCAATTTCAATTAACGGTTAAACTTTTTTGTTTGTGAGTTCTAGATTCCAATAACATATTTATTTTAATTAAAAACCATTTTTCTATCGATATCTGTTACTTAACATCAGATGTGAGACATTTCAAACCGTCAAAATATCCTTGGCATAATTTAGATCACAACAATACCAAAGTCAACTGTCCGTCTAAAGCACAATCGACGCTGAAGTAAGCGGTTTTCTGGTCTATTGGACATAAATCTCGTTATCAGACGAAAACGCATGCACCAGAACAAGTTTTTGAATCCAGTCTCGTTGGATTTGCAAAAGAATTAGCTGCCATTCACGAAGAGCTTGTAGGGTGTCATAACTTCAATGTTTGTAATTGAATTGGAGGGAATTAGAGACATTGTTAGTATAAAAATTTATGGTTATCTTAACAATGCCCTATCAGTTAATAAATCATAAGTATCTTAAACCATCTACCGCATCATTTAATGTAGATTTCATTGCCACTGAACTGTTAAAAGTAATCGTATTCACTGTGAATGGCAGTTTGATCCTCGATAGTCAGTTTGCCGTCGTAATCCGATGATGATGATGATGATGAAAGGTCGAAACGCTTCAGTGCGTTGCGACTGGCGGTAGTTTTGTTATGTTGTTCGACGACTGGTTAAATACAGTGGGATTGGTGTTTACTTCAAACTCGCAAAATTGATTTAAAGAATCGTATTCACTAGTTGGGTCAAAATAGATGCCTTCTCCCGCAAGGTAGCGCAAATGTAATGATGTAACTCAAAAGCTTTTTAGAATTACATTGTTAGAAAAGGTAAAATAATAAAACCAAATAAATAGTTTACATGTATTGGCAAAGTTGGAAACGTACATAACGCTGAAAAACCAAGAAATAGTATTATATAGTTTTAAAAAATCGTGAAATCACGCAGTGATTTCAATCCAGATATTTTATTTAAATTGCAGTTGAAGAACATCTGAAATATCAAGACAGACTGGCTTTTGAAATAACGATTCTCAGTTAAAATAATGAAAATGATTGAACTTACGATTTGTGCCATTGATATCAGCAAATTCCTTATCCTAATTTACACATACGCACAACAAAAATCACAAAACACACACACACACACACACACACATATATATATATATATATATATATATATATATATATATATATATATATATATATATATATTTATGGACATTATTATGCTTGTATTTACATGATACTGC
>JAQBSW010007339.1:0-41478 GCA_029291075.1 Eudiplozoon nipponicum | reverse complement strand
TACCTTTTTTGAATCGATGAGTACCGGATACTAACACTATGGTTTCCGAGTCGGTACATGATACCAACCTGATGGATATAAATTTATGCTAAAGTCCACCCAAATTGAGAATTACAACAATTTCCGAACACCTGTTACTCCAGTTAAACCATACACTCTGGCCTTCATCGATATCAGTTATCACATTTCGCGGTAAGCATGACATCATTCAATTCAACACATTACAGTTAAATACTGTTTGTTGCGAAGAACTAATATATATGCAAGTATGTATTAGGTTTTGCGAACCTAGCAACAAATTAGTTCAGTTGTGACCAGAAGGATAAACCAAAGGCAGCATGAAGGGAAAGTATAATCTCATGTGCATTCGTTTCGTGCTTACTGGCGACTCATCAGTAGGAGCCGGTATTACGCCCTTTAACCACTATATATTTGGTAGAAGATGAAGGCCAGAGTGTATGGTTTAACTGGAGTAACAGGTGTTCGGAAATTGTTGTAATTCTCAATTTGGGTGAACTTTAGTATAAATTTATATCCATCAGGTTGGTATCATGTACCGACTCGGAAACCATAGTGTTAGTATCCGGTACTCATCGATTTCAAAAAAGGTATCAGTTACTAACACAATGGCCATAGTGTTAGTATCCTTTACAGACTCGGTACATATATATTATATAGTGTGAGTCTAGCATTGAAGTCGCATTGTCGTTGACTTTAGATGATGTTAGCTTCACTATTACAGGTTTACACATTCGTCTAGGAGATTGTACCGTCCCATTATTCCACATTCTTCTACCAAATATATAGTGGGTAAAGGGCGTAATACCGCCTCCTACTGATGAGTCGCCAGTAAGCACGAAACGAATGTGCATGAGATTATACTTTCCGTTCATGCTGCCTTTGGTTTATCCTTCTGGTCACAACTGAACTAACTTGTTACTAGGTTCGCAAAACCTAATACATACTTGCATATATATTAGTTCTTCGCAACAAACAGTATGTAACTGTAATATATTGAATTGAATGATGTCATGCTTACCGCGAAATGTGATAACTGATATCGATGAAGGCCAGAGTGTATGGTTTAACTGGAGTAACAGGTGTTCGGAAATTGTTGTAATTCTCTATTTGGGTGAACTTTAGCAAAAATTTATATCCATCAGGTTGGTATCATGTACCGACTCGGAAACCATAGTGTTAGTATCCGGAACTCATCGTTTTCAAAAAAGGTATCAGTTACTAACACAATAGCCATAGTGTTAGTATCCTTTACAGTCTCGGTATATATATTATATTGTGTGAGTTAGCTTTGAAGTCGCATTGTCGTTGACTTAAGATTATGTTAGCTTCACTATTACAGGTTTACACATTCGTCTAGTAGATTATACCGTCCTATTATTCCACATTCTTCTACCAAATATATAGTGGTTAAAGGGCGTAATACCGGCTCCTACTGATGAGTCGCCAGTAAGCACGAAACGAATGTGCATGAGATTATACTTTCCGTTCATGCTGCCTTTGGTTTATCCTTCTGGTTACAACTGAACTAATTTGTTACTAGGTTCGCAAAACCTAATACAAACTTGCATATATATTAGGTCTTCGCAACAAACAGTATTTAACTGTAATATATTGAATTGAATGATGTCATGCTTACCGCGAATTGTGATAACTGATATCGATGAAGGCCAGAGTGTATGGTTTAACTGGAGTAACAGGTGTTCGGAAATTGTTGTAATTCTAAATTTGGGTGAACTTTAGCATAAATTTATATCCATCAGGTTGGTATCATGTACTGACTCGGAAACCATAGTGTTAGTATCCGGTACTCATCGATTTCAAAAAAGGTATCAGTTACTAACACAATGGCCATAGTGTTAGTATCCTTTACAGACTCGGTATATATATTATATAGTGTGAGTTAGCATTGAAGTCGTATTGTCGTTGACTTTAGATTATTTTAGCTTCACTATTACAGGTTTACACATTCGTCTAGGAGATTGTACCGTCCTATTATTCCACATTCTTCTACGAAATATATAGTGGTTAAAGGGCGTAATACCGGCTCCTACTGATGAGTCGCCAGTAAGCACGAAACGAATGTGCATGAGATTATACTTTCCGTTCATGCTGCCTTTGGTTTATCCTTCTGGTCACAACTGAACTAATTTGTTACTAGGTTCGCAAAACCTAATACATACTTGCATATATATTAGTTCTTCGCAACAAACAGTATTTAACTGTTGTGTCAGTACTTGGTACCCACACTATGGTTACCTTATAGTTACATGATACAAACATTTTAGTTGCTCTATCTCACCAAAATTGGGAATAAAATTTACATTTGAAAACCTGTTACACCAGAAAATCGTCACACGTTGACCTTGATTGATATCAGTTATCAATTTTCGCGATTATCATGACATCATTCAATTAAATATATAACAGTTAGATACTCCTTTTTGCGGGGAGCTAATATATGAAATTGACTTTTAGGAGTTGCGAACCTAGTAACAAATTAGTTCAAATGCGACCCGAAGGATAAATCAAAGGTAGCATGAACGGAAGGTATAATCTTATATGCACATTCGCTTCGTACTTACTGGTGATTCATAAGTTGGAACTGGTATTACACCTTATTATCACTATATATTTTTGTGAGGAATATAGGACAATTGGACGGTACAATCTAATTAACGAATATGTATACCAGCAGTAGTGTAGCTTTCTGAATATAAATTCTTCAACATTCCGACTTGAAAACCAACTCAGTATATATAAAATGTACCGAGCCTGTAAAGTGTATCCAAACTAATACACATTTGCGCATGAAATTATTTCTTCCATTCATACTGTCCTAGGCTTATCCTTTAGATTGAACGTCGTGGTTGGAATTTGAACGAGTCATCGACCATTTCTCATTGAAAAACACATCATTGAACTTAATGAAATACTATAAAATTAATGTGTAATGGAAAGATTAGATTACGTCTGTTCTCGATATCATCTAAACATAACATAGATTAACGAATAAAATGCACATAATCGACCGGGTGTATACGGTCGCGTTAAACTATGGCCAACACACACAAATGCCCAAAAAGGATAAAACCGGTCTAGTTGATGAATAGCATTTATTAACTTACACAATTTTTAGCCTATGTAATACAATTTTTTAAATTAAATCTCATGATTTTACTTCCAAATATAGCATGCGTTTTTTTATAATAGCATAATAAGGATGGAGGGATTAAAATGTTTAAAAAACTAAGACTAACCGACAACATAGATTAGTGTATAACTTGAAAATTTTATGAACCATATGTCTCTGAATGAAATATTTCCGGGTTTGGATAATTGCGTTTTAAATTGTGACTACTACTGATAATTTCTTAATATGGACGAAACCGGTCTATTAAATGAATTCCATTCGCCTTTTTATGTATTTTATATGTAACATTTTTTTGAAGATATAAACTAGACATTTCATCAGGTAGCAAAGGAAATTCATCTAGTAGAACAGTTTCGTTCTTATTGGGTATTCTTCTAGTGCTGTCCATTATTTGTCACGGGCGAGAATCAAACCAGCGCACATTAGCTTTGGATTCTGAGACACCTTCCATTGCGCGACCCGTTCCACTAATTACATGCAGTTTGAAGTCATATATCAACTTCTATTTTCTGGTTAGCCTTTCCTTCAGATGGAAGATATTTGGAATCTCTTAGGGCTTGAAGTTCAATCTAGCCACCCCCGATCTGTCATTATACAACAGACACCATGCAACTTTGCAAAATTACATTGATTTAAAGTTTAAATGTAGAATTCTTATTATGTATATTGTTTCCATGTAAACTGAACATTGTATCCGGTAGCAAAGGAAATCGGCTATAAGATTGATTTAGTCCTTATTGGGAACTCATGAAATTCTGTCCTGGATTTGAACCAAAGCAAATTTGCTTCGAAGTCCGAGAATTTTCACTACACCACCCGTTTCGCATCTCACACGCAATTTTAAATTATACAAATTTATGATACTTGTTTAGCCTTTGCTTCGATACCTGTCCAAGTGGGCAAATATTGTACACACTTAAGAATTCCAAATAGGTAAGAAACCGGTCTACAAGATGAATTGTCATTGCTACCTTAATTTGAATGTGGAATATATGTATATATATATATATATATATATATATATATATATATATATGCGTTAAAATCACAAATTATTGTTTTAATGTGGAGTATAGCTTGATAAAGTGGATAATGACGTTGGAGACACGCCAAACTGATGTTAATCTAAGATTAAATTTCTTTGACGCGAATACTGGTTTTACATTTAAACGACAGTACGATTATTTTGAAATTGTTTTAGATATAACCAGCTGTTTTTGAATTTATTTGTTTTACCTTTTTATTTGTAAGGTAAGACATCCTTGCATACCATTCGTATGTTAAAAGTTAGTCGCTATTACACTAGTAACTAATGCTATTTAACGCATTATTCAGGCTCCACCAGTTACCTAACTGAATATTTATATACAATTCGGTCCGAAAACGAAAAATGCTATTATTTTTCACCCTACCAGTGTTATTAAAATTACATATTGTTTCAAGATTTTTAGCACTTATAATGGTAGATTTGTTTCTTTGCTATAGTAACTTTTTGTTCATATTTTTTATTCGTATATTGCAATTATGTTTCGTAATAACTGTTGAGGTGGTGTTTGTGTATACTTAAAAGATTAATTAAAGATTTATTGAGGAGCCATACATTTTCGGCCTGCCGACCGGCTACGATTTCGTGAACCTTTCAAAACTTCTAAAACTTCGGTTGATTTTGTCAAAAGTTGTCATCATTTATCGAGTTAACATTGCCTAACTGCAATACGATTAAAATAATGGATGGCTGGCGACGCCATCTTGTTGGGGCCGCGTATAATTCTCGCCATCCTAACTCGATTGAGCTCTCAGCTGACTTTGTTGGTACATAAGTGGTCCAATGATAATATTTTGCATAATAAATAAAATGACCATGACGCTAGTGCTGTTGATTTTGTGTGAGATGATGAGATATATATATATATATATATATATATATATATATATATATATATATATATATATATATATATGGGGGGAGGAGGGAGGTATGCTTATGTATACACGAATGCCTTCTATTGTGGCCAGACTATTTCTACAAACTCAATTGTATAATTTCTAGTATTTATATACTTAAGGTTGTGTCCACCTATATTGGATGGGCCATGCACTCGTATGTCGTCTGTGTTTATTATCAGTGTATCGTCTAGACGAGACTTAATTATGCCTAATTCTGCAATTAAATTGTTCACTTGAGTAGTCAGTCATTGAAAAAACGTTTCTAACCCATCAGAAGCCATTTTTACATGTACGACACATGATTTATTTTACTCAATTATATATAATATATTGCTCGCATAACGAGCATCGATTTAATAAAACAAATTTAAAAATATTAATTAATTTATGTTCACTTCGGCTCGAAGTCTGCTTTTATCATTGTGCTTACGGGCGCTTCTGTGAGGAATATCAGTTGAAACTATGTCCGCCCTAGATAAGACCCTTTGCTAGTTATTTGTCTTAAAGGTGGCTATTGCCACACTTAAATCTTAGCGGGATGTTCCTTTCTTTTTTGCGTGGAAAGCGTAGCAAAATATGTAAATAAGTAAATGGCCCATAAAATGCATAATATTCCTCAATTAATTCACGCAATTTGCTTAACCAGACTAGCATAAACTAATTACGAAGATGTCATTTTATTTCAGTTTTTCTTCTCCTCGTTATTTTGTTTCTGCACTTACGCATATATACACACATCGATGGCGATTGTCGAAGCTACATTCTAACAAATTTTAATCAAGAGTTTTATGATTTCCAAGCAGTGCATTTTTTTCTCTTTTAGACCGTGTCAATATCCACATACTGGGCACGTCAGATAATGAACGGATACAACGTTTGCGTACCAAATGAGTTCCTTTGGAGACAATTGGTTACCTGTGTTATTGAGTTGTTTGGTTCCGGATGGTGCGTTAAGTTGAACGACACAAAGGAAAGCCACAGCGGTTGCGAGCAGTCAGAACAGGTAGGTTACCTATATTGTCTAATTTTCACTTATATATATATATATATATATATATATATATATATGTATATATATATATATATTTATATATTTTGAATCAATTTGAGTTGTTATTTTAACCATGTTTTTTTAACTTAATTTCTTTTCCGACACTATGCTTTAATTAGCGAACTTGTCTATTTTAAATGATGCGCTTATTATACTGCTTAGTTTAAACGACTATCTTCTCAAACTCTTATCTTTCAATGGATAATAATTGATACACCATTATTAAGCATTAATATTATATAGTTCATTCCTTGTAGTCTTTCCTTAACAGAATTATCAATTGCATGATCTTCACGTTGACTAACACAGGCTTAATTGTGCAGTTGTTTTGTTTCGTGAAAACGTTTCATTCACTAGTTTGTTTTTTGTTGTTTAAAATAAAAAAAACTGGAATTGAGCCTGTGTTAGTAAAAACACAGATCATTTAATTTTGATAAATCCGGTTTCTCAATTTTTCCATTCTTTATATAATTATTAATTATTACACAAGTTGCTTCTCAGTGTAAATTTGGTAGCAGATTTCCATTATAATTTTTTATGCAGTTAAGTACATTAATGGAAGTGAAATACAAACACCGTATGTTTCTTGAATTAATTTATTACGAAAATTCTGATCTTTGATTTGCGTTTAATTAATTTGAGCTTCTTCCCCCATGGCATATCTGTTCCTTTTGTTGTTGACAATCTTCAAGTGTTCAGTAAACAACATGGAATTGCAAATGTGATAAAATTAATGTATTTTTATGCTCCAGATTACCACGGAATAATGTAATGTAGTTTAAAGTGACGTGTATGCCAAATATGTACTGTTGATGCAAGTGTAACATGTAATAATATGGTAAATGCTGCATTTCTTTTAGATCGGTTTCGTCTTTACTGGGAATTTACTGGCGATAGTCGGAATTGGAAATCAAACGCGCAGGAATTTGGCTTCGAGTCACGTATATTGTGCATAAATTTTAGGTGCCTTGTTGATCTTCTATGCCCGTTAGTCGCACATTGCGTGCATTTTCAGTGTTATTCCTACTTAAGTTCTTATCGATGGAAGCCATTTGAAGTTTTAGGACGAAAGCCATTCCAAATAGACTCAACCCCAATAAAATGCTGGCCAAACAATATAAGTTGGTATATAAGTGAAATTTGCATATTTTGCGCAGCTTGAGTAGCACTTTGCACAATTTGTAAATCTCTGATGCAAATGTGCCTTGGTTCCAACCCCGGTCGCGGTGAGTTCTTGATGCGTTTCCAATAAGGACAAAACCAATCTATTTTATAAATTGAACTTTTTATTTTGTGCAAAGTTTAGTTTAAATTAACAATATATATCTATATACTAAGATAATCAAAAAGTAGTTTAGTTTATTATCGCCTGTCCGGGTAGCGTGGTTTGAACATTGGGTCGAGAATGGCTACAACTGTGGGAATTCTGACCGAAAACTAGCATAAGTAGGTATATAACTGAAAATTGTGTGCAATTCATGACATTAGTGGTGTAAGTTATATGTTGCGAGGCTCTATAAAATGACCCGATTGCAAATCTTCAGTGCGGTATTTTTAACGTCTACTGGTTTGTGCCTAATTGGGGAGAATTGAATTTTTGTCTTATGAATGTTTAGTCTACATCGTAATTATATATATATATATATATAAATATATATATATATATATATATATATATATAAAAGTAGAAGTCGAGTCAAATATATGCTGTTTGCAATTGTATATTAGGTGCTAACAAAGTAGCCAATTCAATTTATATAATATATATATATATATATATATATATATATATATATACCGAGTCTGTATAAATGATATCAACACTATGGCTACTTTGTCTGTATCTGATACTAACATCATTGTACCAAAAATGTACGTGGTACGAATACTATGGTTGCCGAATCGTTACCAATATGATAGATTGCAATGTAAGCTTAACTTCATCAAAACTAAGAATTTCAACTATTTCTGAGCATCTGTTACTCTATCAAATCTGTACACTCTGGTAAACGAAAGACTTTGTCATATCCTTCTGGTTCTATTTAGGCTAATTTACTATTAGATATACAATATCTAATGCACAACTACATATTACCTATATAACTATTATATTTTACTCTGAAGGACGCAATGGTTGCCTCGAAATTTGAAAAATAATGCCGATTTAGGCCAGTGCATACAATCTTGCGGGAGTAGTAAATGTTCTGAAATAGTTGTCATGCTCAATTAATATCTCTTGAATCTAGGGAACATATTATATAAAGTGAAATGGCCATGTTTTCCCTTGCAAAAAGCTAGATGTGGTTGACCGTACTACTGCTTGAATATGCATTTGTGTGGGAGATTGCTCTTTCGAACTGTCCCACATTTCCTGACGAAATATATGGTGGATTCATGGAATTATGCCAGCTCGTATTATTGAGTCTCAAGTAAGTCCGAAACGCATGTGAATGTGGCATTATATCTTTTTCATGTTGACTTAGGCATATCTGTCTGGTCCAATCCTGTGTATTTTTTACTATTTAAACAATTCTTATTATATGAATGCAAATATAAAAGTTATCTGACACCAAGATTATATAACTTATCCGATCGATAACCTGTGCACTATTTGTAAGCAAAATTAATTGTAGCGAAAGGCAGAAGTATGCTTTAATTTGCATCATTAAATGTATTAAATGGTTGACACTTATTTAGCAAAAAAATTTATGATATCCAAAAATGTTACTTTAAAAAAATTAATACATAACGTCCAAGCATGAATATAAGACGATTTTATAGTTCAATACTTTTTCTCATGGAATAAGGAAAAAATTATATATGTTTATGCCAAATTGGCTTTGGTTTATTATTCCGCAACTAATGATGTCATAATCTATTAAAAGATTAAATCAGGAGTGCGTGGATTCAAATTCGTTCATGAGAGAACATTTTTTCGTTGGAATCGATTAAAACAAGTCATATCAAAAAGTCATATTTTGAAAAAAAATTGACATATTACTAGCATGAGAGAACACATACTTGCGTCAGTTCAATATCATCAGGTAGTGCAGTTCAACAAGTGGATTAAAGGTTGAAAGCCTTTCAAATGAATATGAAATAAGTGAGCTGATTTTCACTAGTCGCTTTATCTGATTTTTTACCATGCAGATCAGCTTAATTGAAGGCTTTTATGGCGAAAGTAACAGAATGGGAACAAATTTCTTTCCGTTGCATATTCAACACGCTGATAAAGTGCTTATATTATGTTTTCGGACCCGCAATTATTATCGAGCTTACGTTTAGTCAGTCCTACTATCTAAGCATCTGCTTTTGCTCTTGCTAGTCTTGCTGACTTAGGTCCCAATCAATAGCAATCAGCCTTTTGTAAGATTGCGCAATGAAGCTGATCACCTGCTTCTTGAGGCCTGATCATTGCATAACGTGTGCCTTGTTAAGCTGAAATATATTCAAACAATGCGTGAAATCGGGATGACTTCAATAGTGCAATTAACTCAATGTTAGAAATCTTATCGAAAATTGATATTATCAATCAATTTGTAAATATTGCACTCTACAAAAACACTTTTGGTCGCTTAAGGGATTTGGAGTGAATTATCGTACAACATACCTACTCACATTAGTGTAAATCAAGTAGTCGGCACTTTTAAATGTTTAATGAATACGGAATAAATGGAAAGTGCTATCTATTTGGCCTACGTTTACTAATGCCATTTCAGAAATACACTCACATGGAGGTGATATATGTCATAGTCATAAACGATATGCTATCCTATCGATTGCATGTCTAAAAAAGTAAGCAATAAAGTACATACAGCAAATAAGATAGAATAACTTGTCCTTGAAACATATCGTAATTGTGTTCTAAATAACGCACAGAAATGCATTTTCTGTTTTCAGCAATCCGAATATCAGCATGTTGGGGATCTTATTAATTATGCACGATCATAAGAGATGATAAATTTCTCTCTTTTGTTTCATACTACGGGAGTGGGTCAAGATTTGGTATTCTCTGTCCTTCAAATTATTGCGAGAAGCACAAAAAGATAATGAATTTGCAGTGGTTTGCAAGATGTTCACTACCTAAAAGTAGCAAAAAATTTTGTATCAGAAGAAAATGGCAAAATAGGAATTCTTTTTATTTTTACGAAATTGATTATTAAAAGTAATTTATTATAGTTATTTTGACTAATTAAGAAAAAAAGTGCAACCCAGTTTGAACCTCTCAACATCGTACAAATCCTGAAGAGAAAGTAGAAAGTACACACCTGGGAAAAATTCTGTCAGATGAAAGAATAATTATATTTCTGAAAGGGTAAACATTATCAAGTAAAAAAATAAATGTTTATGCCTTATGGAAGCACTTGTTGGTAGAGTGGTTGCACGGGAAGGAAACGAATTATTGAAGAGTTAGCCTTGCAATATCTGCGCTCCTTCTTTCAACAACAACACAAAATTTGCTATAAATTAATGATACACAAATCAATAAATACGAAGTAGAACTCTGAGCCATTGTAAGGTAAATCTTTCGTTGGCAAATAACAAGTCTATTAAAATGGCAGAAAAATTACTCGACGAAAATATCATTCAAATATATAACAATTACTCGACTGGTTGGAGTAGGGCTAGTATAATGTGTTAGGAATTAACAAAAGGTAGTGTAGTGACTAGACTTTACCAATGTTTGTTGAGTCGTTTAATGCAAATTCCCTCAGAAATTACGATTAAGGTGTTGCCCAGCCTAGACAATAATCCTTAACTCAGCAGTCAGAGTGCTCATTTGCGCAGACAATATTCTTGCTAAGTTTTCCAAACCATCAGACGAAGTCATTTTGCTCAACACAAATGCTTTATTTTTAATCAATTATTTATAGGAGCTTGCTCGCATATAGTTCGTCCATTTAGTAAATAAATACAAATAATTATTGTTTTATATTAACTTCTGCGGCTCGATTGCTGCTTTCATCATTGTCCTGACTTTACGTCATCTTAATTCGTGCACTTCTGCAAGAACTTTCTTTTGTAATCACATCAGCCCTAAATAGGAACATTTGAGTGTTCTCTGTCTCAAAGGTGACTACTGCTACATATTCTATCAATCCTAAAAGATTATGTTATTCACGCGTAAGTAGATAATATAATTGAACTACACATGTGAACTAGACAGAGAAACGAATGCTAATATAGGCATATTAATCGATATAAACTGAAATGGGCAAACACGCGAGTACAAAGCCTGAGAGCAAAATATTAAAAAGGTATATGAAATCACCAGGCAATGTGCATAAACTTGAAATTACGTGACATCAATGATATTTACTGAAGCTGTTGCAAGTACAATGATGCCATATCCATGCAATATTAGATCTAAGCGTGTGTTCGTGACACGAGATTTAAGACTCCTATGACCAAGTCGTTCTAAGTCCCGATTGGAAAATTGCATAATCAAATAAGAAATGCAAATAGAAGACTAGTGAAATGACTAATTAACCTAACCGCTATTAAATAGACGGAAAACAGTTAAACGAAAGTAAAATGTAGCAATATCATTGCACTAAAAAAAGACTTATATTACGACTTTTACCGTTAGTGGACTTAAAATGAATATTTAAAATTTGACATTTGACCTGTTCCAATATAAAAATGGTGCTTATGGGGAACAGTGTTTGTGCAACAGTATGTTGCACAATTGACTGATCCCTGTTATTGCTATAATCAAGTTTGCGATCTTAATATAGATACCAAACACTTTAGGTCCATACATTTATAAATATAAACTAAACACTGTATAGTGTGGGAAAGGCAATTAATCCAGCTTGATTCATTAGTTTCGGTTGTTAAACTTGTGAGGTCAATTATGACTGACGAAGGCTATCGATAAGTTTAGCCGAAATATATCGGAAAAAGAAAACTACTGGAAGGATGAAAGCTGCGTTAGTCAAAACGCAGACCAGGTAATTTCAACAAATAAATTTAGTTTAACACATTTTAATGGTATCGGATCTTATTAAGCATAATTGTCTGCAAGCTATATTTGCTTGAGTAAGTTAAATCTCTTATTTGTTATCCCTCAGCGCGCGTATTAACCGTTTCACGTAGACCAGTTTTCATGCTCGCTGATACTTTAGTTAAGTTATTTGTTTATCCGGCTAACATTAGAAACAGCTCTTCGTTCGAAGATTGAATAGCTTTATTACTGTTTGTAGCGATTGTTTATTTTTTATGTACAAATGTATATGAGTTTTCTCGCATAAAGCACGATCGTTAACCAACCAAATTTATTTCATCTCTCCTTTATTATTATTACATATTATTATTATTATTATTATTGTTATTATTATTATTATTATTGTTTATTACGGCTATTATTACATATTATTATTACACATATTATTATTATTATATTATTATTTTTATTATTATTATTGCTTACATATTATTAAATAAATAAATAAATAATAATAATAATACTATTATAATAATAATAATAGTAATAATAATAATAATAATATTTCACATCGCCATTTTGCCTACTGTGTCTTGAGCGTTTTCTGCTTCGTTCTTTCACTTCTATGGGCTAATTCTCTGTTATTAAAATAAGCTCGAAAGAGAAATGTTTTCGCGTCATCTGGCTTAGTGAGAGCCACCAGGACATAAGCATTTCACAATTGTAAACTATTATATGATAATTGATTTTTCGGACAAATACTAGTGCTGTTTATATTTCATGTGGATTTAGTTAAAACGCATGGGAGTTTAAAAAAGAACCAATAAATCTCGTGCTATTTAAGCAGCCGTTAAACTAGATGAACGAAGTTGAATATTTTTTGTGCACGCGTGTTAGTGTTTTAATCGGTCTTATGAACTATTTTTGATACCCTTCTTATTTTTGAACTGTATTTTTAGATTTCTTTGAATTCAGAACAATCGCAAAAGAAGTCAAGTGAATCTGTTCTTCGTAACCGAAGAGCCAAAGTGAAGCCGAATTTGAATAACATCAGAGACGATATGACACAATCTAGAGATATTCATCAGGAAAAATCTGAGACCAATGCAGACGTTAGTTTCGAAGGTGTGCAAATCGATTTGGGCAATATGCCATCGCTTTGTTTAATTCCACCTCAGTCGTTACTTCATGTATAGACGTCGTTATGAACAAAAGGAGATGCCTTGTCATCTTTCAGTCCAAAACAGCATAACGATATGGCTATAATACATGCATCGTTCAAAAACGTCAACACGGAGGTTGACGTGCGTTCTAGTCAAGGCGAGTGTAGACTTAAAAGTAGTATTGCAACAGCTTAGTTTTGACCATATAAGTGTGCTAAAGGCCTGTTTCATACTTTTGAGCCATATAATTTTTCTATCGGTATAAATTAAATATTGCATTTTTATAGAATAGTAATTCATCTACTAGACCTGTTTCGTCCTTATTGAGTACACGTTATTAGTTGTTGGAATTTTTACGTAAGGGAGATCAACGCGGTAGAACATTTTCCAGAGTCATAGAAGACCAATTACCCATGCGACCAAAGCCGTGAATTGCATGTAACTTCTTCTACCTGAATTTCATGGTAAACTTTTAATTCCGGTGGATCTTGATTAATGTTGTTTTTTGCCTTAAAATTGGATAATAGACATTCTTCATCGTACACTGTACGAGAAACCATATGCTACTTACCGACGCAATATGGAAGAAAAAGTATAATTAAGTTTTGGTTATACATATACTATCGATATAAATTACATATTCAAATCCAAAACACGGATGTTCTGGCTACTATTAATAAATACTAAATAAAAGCGAAACCGCTGTAGTTGACTAGCTTCATTATTCATTCTATACAGAATGTATATATATATACTTCTTCAGTAGTAACTATTCAGGGGTTTGATGCCTGTCCTATAATGAAAGATAAATAGTGGCTAAAAAGAACAGTTAAATGGCGAAAATGATAAACAAAAAATGCTTTGATACTAAAGCTAAGAGGCTTATATGTACGAACCCGGACTAGTAGATTAAACTCATTGGCTTTAATATGCTATTTTTGGTTTAAGCCAAAAACAAAAATATAATCAAATCATCATGAAACATTTATTCATTACTTATGCATGCATGGATAAATATATAATCAAGAATTACATTTTTAACTTGGGATAAAACCAATATTGTGTGCAAATAATTCAGATTGATGAAAATTTGATTTTATATATGAATAGCTATTAAAGTAAAATAGTTATAATTCAATTTTAAGAAATAAATTTCATGAAGTTGAAACAAACTTTTATGTGTATTTCATAAAAGTAAAGCAAATAAAATTTTGAATAAAATTTTTGAAGTTTAAAAAATGCGTTTCCAATTAATCATAATTAATTCAAGCGAGGAAGTTCTCAGTCAACTGCATCTTAATTTGTTTTTTATAAGTAGAGAGTATATATATATATATATATATATATATATATATATATATATATATATATATGGTGTGTGTGTGAGTGTGCGTGTTTGTGAATATATATCTAACAGTTCACCGAATGTCTAGATACTTTAGTTAGTATTTCCATCGCAGTTTTTTGTGCATCAACAATTTGTCTTCTTGTCGCCTTTTATTAATATTTTGAATTGATTATCTTTTCCAACCATAACAGGAAAAGCGCAGTTTGCTTAATAATATAAGGCAAAAAATTTAAACGAATAAAGTGGAAACGGATATTTTCTTTATTAGTCAAGATTTTAAGATGGTTTTTTTGTAAATGAGGGAAAAAATGCTTGAAATATGATAAATCCATACATTCAATGGGGCAAAGAAATCTTATTAACGTGAGATACATTTACTGCTTTTTTCGCGTATTCAAATTAACGATCGTTACTTTCTACTTTGTACTGATTTTTTTTACATTTTCAAGCAACTTATAACGTACGATAAAGTAATGCGATAACCAAGTGTTTTTCTCAAAGTTTACCTACTATCTATTGATCTAACAACAAAGCAGACACACGTTGCAAGATTATAATTAAAACACACGAGTGGATTCAGTCGGCTATTAAAACAAACATATATATATACATATATGGAAGAAGGATATATATATATATATATATATATATATATATATATGTGTGTGTGTGTGTGTCGACGGTAGTTTCACGCATTTTTACGATCTGCCTAATAAAGGCTCAATCATGTTATCATAGATGAGTTTAATTGTTCACCTCATGCATATTACGCAAAAAACAGTATCTAACTCGTGCATAGTATTTTGGACCAACAGAATAAAACTTCCTTTAAATGATTAAATAAAATTATTCGTAGATGTTCGCAATTTTAGAAAATAAACCATGATTGACAAGCGATATTTATACTCCGTGATATATATATATATATATATATATATATATATATATATATATATATATATATATATATATATGAAGATTACTTCACTGCACATCGGAGAACCTTTGAATATAATAACGTACAACCTCAAGAATATCGTCATCTTTTTACACTGGATCAAACGATGACAAATAGCAGTATTAGGCAGTCAAATGTGCTTATGATGGCGATAATTTTTCTCCAGTACTAGATTAGCTGCATCAACCGTAGTATTCCTCCTATTTACATGGGAACTAGTACATATTAACACGGCATATAATGAGACTCGTTTGCCGGAATAAACCGGCGTATCATAATTAATTTTTAATGGAAAGATAATTGCATTTTTTAGTATTCGTAATTATCGTGGCATTAATACGAAACGACTATCATGAACTCACTGGCGGTGCTATATATTGAAGTTAAGTTTTTTAGGTGCACTTACAAATGAATTAGTTTTTTTTTGGATTGTGTTGCTTGCTCTAGTAAAACATCATTTATGAGAGAAGCTTCTTAGAAATAAAGGAGGACCTGTCGAGTAGTCGGGTACAACTGCGCCTAACATAAACGAAGGAAAACACGGTCATAAAACAATTAGTTCGCTCCGTTAGGGAAAAACATAAAAGTTAATTTTTATTTAAGTATTGCTGGCCGCATTTATTTAAACCTAAAACACATGCTTACAAATATTGACTGGAGAAAAAATTCTGTTGATCCAAAATTGTCACGATTATTCAAGCAGATACAACTGCCTCCTCGTCATAACTAAAAGCAATATAAAATCTTATGGGTGCATATGTATGTCTGGTAATCAAGGAATATAACAAACTCACCCTTATGCATTTGACCTCTCCTGTGTGCACAGATGGCAATATTTGAGCTTCTTTAATGTCGTAGTAGCACGTAATCATACAGGATTGCATATATATATATATATATATATATATATATATATATAGCCATAGGAGAGTATCTGACCAGGAATATACAAAAGTAAATATTTGAAGAATAGTTTGTAACTGGAATACCATAGTTGGCATTATTTGTTTGTGAATGTGTACTGAGTGTTATCCCAAAGATGTTATCAAAACCTCATGGTAACTACCTTATCTAGTGTGCCTCAATATGCAGTGGAAATCACACGTCATGTTCCAATATGTGAAGGGTGTAGGAAGTGCACAAAATATATTCTGCTTGAGTAAGCATTACTGGGGCAAACGTGTTGAGGTTTGCAGATATGCGATGTGAAATTAGCCGTAAATAGCAATGACAAAATGCACAAAGTTCGTCAGCCAAAATAAAGAATTGCATTCGAACAATATAAGACGGTTTTGCCATCAATACTTCAAAATAATAATTCTATTTATAAAAAAATTTATTTTGCATTAAACGAAGCAGAACCTTGCAGCAAGTGGCTCGCTAAGAACTTCGCACTATTAAAAATTCAATCTAAAGCAAAACGCGAAAACTTATGTAATATTAAAATGTAAAGCAGGTAGTTAGCCTTAATTAATTGCTAAACTACAACAGGTAAGCAAAACATTAAAACCGCGGTTCGCTTGGCGCATGACAAAAACTTTATAGCTCTGATATAATTTTCCGTATTTCTGATTGCTAATCGAAACATTCCTTAGGAGTTAATCAAAAAGAGTAATTTTTGCATTCGTAGAAGCAAGCATTTATTGCAGAATGAATTTAAATTTGTTTTCGATGAATATGGTTATAGATTGCAGGACCATGATTTATCTTCATTAGGATAAAATAAAGTTTTTTGATTAAATAAACATTGGTCGCGCGAGTGGTGATACCAATCAATTTAAATTAAGATTGCAGTCTTGATATAAACACCTGACCCATTATATACATGCATTTTTCATCCAGTAGACCGGTTTACACCTTATTGGGAACTCATCACGTACTGTCCTGAATTTGCCGCGGACAGGATCCGATCCTGGACGCGTCTGCTTTGGAATCTGTAGCTCTAAACAGTAAGCCACCCTGCTACAATCTATACATATGTTTCATTAATAAAGTAATGTCTTTTTGTTAGCCTCTCATTTTGATGGAGTCTGTATGGCATCCTTTCTACTTAAAGTTTCAACTAACCATCCCCAATCTGTCATTGCTAGTGGTAAAGTTACCAATCATGACATAGGCTAGCTTGCTTAACTGAAATAGTTATAAATATTTTTTTAAATTCTGGGCTGTCCTTATTCTAGATTAGTGGGATGACTCAGTGGATAGAACACCAGGTTCTGAAGCAGACTTGCGTAGTTTCGAGCCCTGTACGCGGCAAAATCTGGACAATAAGTGATGAGATCTAAATAAGGTCGAAACCGGTTTACTGGATGAATTGCCTTCTCAACTCTATGTAATGCTTAGTTTGTACTGACAAATGCATGTACATAATGATTCAAGTGTTTATATCAACATCGCAACCTTGATTAAGAGTAAAACATTTTGATAACATTTTATACTCTAACACGTCTTGCTTATTTTATGCCTTAGTAGAGTATTAAATATTTCAAGCCATCAAATTAGACTTTGGTAATTGGCGTCTAACTGTGGTATTATAATGTAATTGACAATACAGTTTATCTAAAACAACTAAAATTTCTTAACCTCATGGATTTATTTTAACCGATTTTTTAATGTGAACATTTTTCTTAACCTGCATTGATATTTGTTAATTTTTTAACTGTTTCTTATTTCATTCGAATAATTTCAGCTACCATGCGTATTTGTATAAATTTCAGTAACTGACTGGAGACATTTAAATTTTTAATTATTTATGTGGTAGACTAGGTTGTTATTTTATCACAGCTTCAAAGTTGTATTGCATAATTTATTTTATGTAAGCATTTCCTTTCTTTAATGTTTCGGTAAAAAAATTATTGATTATTCATATTATAACATATCTGCTAAATAAATTACTATAATAATTAAAAGCATCTTAGTTCTTTCTTATCCCAGTATCCGATAGTTGTTTGAATCGCAATTGCAATTATGTTTATTTTTGCGGCGTAAGCAAACATTGTTATTCTTTCAGGCAAGACTCGATGCCCGAACGTGTTTTATCTGCTTGCTTAAAACAGACTGCGATTTGTCTAACCAGTGTTTCATAAATGGTTTATTCATTTGTGCTACTACATTTAATTGTTATCGTAAATGTAATATATCGTGAACATACGCGCAAGCTTTCAACAATATATTACGCGATCGCAGATGTGCATATGCAATTTTGTTTGACGCAGGCGTTTAAATTGCAATTTTATGTCACTTGTATTACCTGTCTAGGCGATTTGTCTGTGCAAGTTGGTCGGCAACATACGACTGAATATTAATAAGTGATATTCTGTGTCGACATTTCCGAGTTTAATTGCAGTTAAGGACAAATTCGCAACTTTATAAAATGCGAGGTTTAACGAAATTATACGCACGTGTTAAAACTGTATATACCTTTTTCTTTACTACGCAGAAATCATTGTTTCCATTGAAAGATATTTTAAAATAAATTCTTATTTCTGGTTCTACAGTTGTCTATTTTGTCAGAATTTCTATTTTAATGTTAGTCTCGGTCAAGTGTCCAGTTTTGCTTTATAGTGTTTCTAAGCTTTCACATCAGGAACAGCTAATTTGTCAATTTATTAAAAACAGCCGCCAGCCTTGCGAATATATATTATAATATCATGAAGCTGCTATAATGGATACTTGCGATGTCTAGGCTGGTTTAAGTTCAATTTTTCGTTACTGAAAAGTTTTTTCTTAGGGTGTACATCTATGTACAGTAGGCAGTCGTTTTTCTTATGTTATGACGCGAAGCCGTCTATCTTATAAGTTTCTATTCAGTCACCTTAGCAATTAGGCTGGCATATATCACGGTTTTACTTTCAATTATTCCTTGCAGCTGAATTTGCCCTATTACCTTTGATTTACCATGCAGAACTACTAATATTGTTTTACAATTCGAGATGAGCTCTGTTTATTTGTATATCATCTGACTTGTCAATTATTAAAAAAAAGTTTTACTTTATCATAGCATAATACGTCGAAGCCTGCATTTCTGCTAATTTAATAAAGTGCACACAAGTGTTGTCTTGTCAATGTATGCTGTTCTGCACATTTTAACGATTTCAGATCTTAGATCTGCTCTATTAAAATGTATGTAAACCATTTTTGCCCTGAATGATTGTTGATGCTAAGTCGGCTGTACGTTCATCTAAAAATTCAAATTTTAATATGTCGATATTTTGAAGAGTGAATTACGACATTTTGGCCCATTTTTTATGTCGCCATGCTTATCTGCTCAATTTCAATTTGCGATAGATTCTGCAAATATCTTTCATTATCTACTATAATCAAGGTTGCGAACTTGATATAAACACCTGTCCCATTAGGTACAAAAATTTGTCAGTATAAACTAGGAATTGTTTAGTGTAGAAAAGGTAATTCATTCAGCGGACCAATTTCGTCCTTATTAAGAACTTATTACGTCCTGGCCATTAGAATCACTTGTTATCAATCAAACTGACTCTCCAGGATTTATGTCCTTTTCCAGTTTCTTAAGCATCCTTACTCTGTTTGATTTTAAAAATAACTGTAAAAGTTTCAAAAATTTCACTTTAGTGAAAATAAATTTAGCTCGTGCTATCCATTAGATACAGATCCGGTTCTTTCAATTTCTGTTAACTGGCCAATTCTGGTATATGTCAAAATTTAAGATTTTTTATTAATCTGTAATCAGAACTTACGTAAACTGCGCTTTAAATCTCTTCGAAAGTGGAATTGCTTAATACATTGCAAAATATTATCTTGTCACAATTACGTCATTTGAGGTCTGCATTTTAGGGATATTGATTCGTCTAGTTTTTTTAGGGTTTTTTTTCGGAATGCGAGATTTTATAAAACGCCTTATTCCGTTTCAAAGTGTATCGTTCTTGGACTTGCTTCTGAGAAAGATGTTTATGGCGAAGTAAAATGACAAACTTCCCCTAAATCAACTTGGTCTGCACAATACTTCCGTTGTAGAAGTTCGCCATTTGAGAAAACATTGGCAACAATTTGCGTTTTCAAAATCTTACAAATTGCTAGTCAATAATTTAATTATTAAGAGTATAATAATGAAAAGAGTGATTTAACCTTTAATGACTATCATGAAAAATTCATTGATGCCTTTATTAAAATGACAAATTATAAATAGGCACACAAGTGTTAGACAAGAAAAAAGGCTATCTACCTGAAAAAACCATTTAAGCGAAACGCTGCTTCTCACACAACGAAGAGGGAAGTGGAAGCAACTTCAAAGCGCAAATTTAATGCAGCCAAACCAAGCGTGTTTTGTGGTAATGCAGTTTCCTTTCCGACTAATTAAACGAAAACGGCCATTAATATCGGATTCAAATATGATTTATCGATCAACTCACGTGGAAGAACATTTTAACTTCAACAAATTTGTTAAAAAGAACAGTTAATACACATCTGCACATAAGGAAACCCTTATTGAAACCTCGCACATGTGTTCACCAGATAGCCGATAGGATATAAAATTAAAGAAAACCGCGGATTACACTTGTGTAGTTAAAAGTTTCAACAATCCATTCTGCGAGCGTGAGAAAAACATCCTTTCTATCGTATCTAACCAGTTGTAAAACTTAGAAAAAAAGCATGTGTCACACTAACTGTCTTGATATAAATAGTTCAGTCACCACTCTTGCAAGCAATATTTGTTCAAATTATATACTTTACATACATACAATTAGATCGGTTTACGCCTTATTTAGCACTCATAAATTCTTTGCTAGAATCACCGCAGGTGAGATTCAACCCGAGACATTTGCTTCGGAGCCTCGCAACTAACCAATCTAAGAGAAAAACAGGAAATTCAATCAACGGATTATACTCGTCTTATCAACAGAGTCTTACAAGTTGGAGAAGCATATACAAGTGCCAATGGGTCTGTAATTGAGGTCTTAATTTTTTTAAACATTTTATGTGAATCTGGCGAATGACCAATAACGTAGTGTACCCGCCGGAGAGTAAATAATTAAAGGTAAGCTGGTGCCTGCTAGGCTTCTCTGATCCAACTGTGTAGACTGTAAAATGTCCTGCTTACATGCACAGGGTCAATGAATAACCAGGACGACGGCGTCTAGCGAACCGACTTCATTTATACTGAAGTAGATCTTTCACAAAAATACATACGATGTACTTATAGCAGCCTCCAGTGGTATTCGTGTTGTTCTTAGACCCACAGATAATCAATCGATTGGTTCATAGAATGTGACAACACTTGCTCTTCGAGGGAATCACTCTATTACTGCCACTCAAATGCATGTGCACGGTATTCATATTGGTAGTCTCCAGGAGCCCAGAGTTGAGTTGAGTTCTTTACAATGTCTATCATTTGGGCCTAGCTTACCGTATAAGACGATACATATGTACATATGTACTTTATCCAGGTATGATGTCTCCTTTTCTCCATCCAGTGCTACAGCAACAGCCTTTCTTAACTGGAGAGTTAGAAGTTACCGTTTGGCTTGTGCTAGGTTGCCTGTAGGCAAGACAGTTTCAAAATCTTAAATGTGTTCGCGTCAACCGTCGGTCATCTAGCTGATGATAATAGTGATTTCTTTGTAAGGCTTTACTCTTTAGCCTCTTTTCTTGAAAAGCGTTCTGACATCTTAGTGATTTATGATTATATTAACGCTAAACCAGGAAAAAACTTTGTGGCAAATGGAACTGTATGAGGATAGATCCAAAATGAAAATAGATGTGATAACGGCATTAGACTGCAATATTGTTCTCTAGCCATAAATTTCTCTTAATGAACTCAATTTTATATCACCAAAAGCGGAATCTTGCTACAAGGCGTAGCTATGGGACCAATGTAGGTGGGACGTTAACGCGGCACCATACTGAAATTGACCATATCCCGGTAAACAAATGTTGGGCGCCTCCTAACCAGGACGCGAGAACGTATCGCGATTGTTACATAGGAGGAATTGATTGATCCGACCACCATCTTCTGCCCGTTATGACGAGATTGAAATTCCACTTCAAACGACAGCTCATATTGTTACTTGTAATCAAGGATTCGAATTTTATATAAACACCTGACTGAATAAGTACATCCATTTTTCATTATAAACTAATCATCGCATAATGTATAAAAGGCAATTCATTCAGTAGACCGGTTTAGCCTTTATTGGGAACTAATCAAGTACTGTCCAGAATTTGCCGCGGGCAGAGCTCGAACCTGTGCCTTTTCTCCAATATACACCGCTTAGTTTTTACTGACACATATACATACTGACACATATATACATAATAGATAAGGTGCCTGTATCTTGTTCGCAACCTTGATTAAAAGTAATTGTAATCTCTCCATCGCAACCAATGTTCATTTAGCCAATATTGTTTCCTAATACCCGTGCACTGAATAAGTAAAGAGTTTTGTAGAATGCTTCAGGGTTACCAACACTTGTACTGAACCTTCTGTAGCTACTCCTCAAAGCGTACTAAATCTTATCTGGAGTATTATTAAAGATAAACTTAAGCAAACTTCGGCTCATCTTCCCATGCTAAAGCCAGACAATTCGTCTACTATCTCAATTAAGACAAAAGCTAATAAAATCGGTGTATTTGCTGCAAAACTACGGAGAGATTGAACCGCGTTTTGTAAGCTATTTAGTGCTTTTCTTGCAAGCCATGCGGTAGATGAAGGGAAAACAATGGCTTTATTGTTCTAAAGAGTTAGAATCAGCGTTGAAGCATAAGAACGTCATGGAATTGAATACGATCCATAAGCAAAGGTCATTCTGCCAATGACGTACGAGCACCATCAATTTCTGCAAAAAATTTCAATAATTACATATTGCAAATGGACACGTTAGCGTTGAATGGACCCCTTGAAACTTTTACGAGATTGACATGGCAACTCCTATATATTCTGAAGTGGAAAAAACTTTCAGCCCCATACAGGACCGTAGAATCGTTGGAGATGGTGGTCTTGATAATAAAATAGAACTATAGAAGGATCTGCATAAACTAGCCACCTTAATCTGGAGGAGACTGCCCATCTAAAACGAGTGAAAGAATTCTTTAAATAAAGTTTGGAGCTTGAAGTAAACACCAATCTCGTTGAATTTAACCAGTCGTCGAATAACATAAAAAACTACCGCCAGGCGTAACGCACTGACGCGTTTCGACTTTCCATGATCCTCATCAGAGTACGACGGCAAACTGACTAGCGAGGATCAAACCGCATTGCATATATATACAAAGTAAAATTAGATATGCGGCTCTCACTTCTATTAGTCTTGCATATTTTGTACGTGACCGGAAATGTCAGATGCACAATTTCTAAGAAGTTACGAACATAAGCTGTTTGTAGCTTTCGCCACACACACACACACATCAATATATATATATATATATATATATATATATATATATATATATAAACAACACAATTAAACAATAATTTATTGCGCGGGTGGTGGTAACAATTCTTTAAGTCAAGTTTGTGAGCTGCATAGAAATTGTGCAGACGACATTTCCAGTCACGTAGAATGTATTCAAGACTGTTAGAGGTGAGGGCCGCATATCTAACTTTTACTTTCCATATATATGCAATGGTTTGATCCCGATAGTCAGTTTGTTGTCCTAATTTGATGATGATCATGGAAGGTCGCAGCTCGTCAGTGCGTTGCGGCTGGCGGTAGTTTTGTTATGTTGTTCGACGACTGGTTAAGTACAATGGGATTGGTATTTACTTCAAGCTCGCAAACCTGATTTAAAGAATTGCTACCACCACCCGCACAATCAATTATTATTTAAGTTAGTGGAAGTTTGTTTTTGTGGTGCCATTGCACAAACAAAATGACAGTAGCAAACAGGCTAAATAACATGGTATCTGTTTGCAGTCTGCTGTAAAAAAGTGGTCACTTCTGTTGACCCCAAAGTTATTCTCGAATAGCGGGACAAGCCAAATCAAAAGGCGTTTCAACCGCAAATAGTATGCGTCGACCAAATTCCTGTAATCTGAACCTTTTCAGATTGTCTCAGATATTCGACAACAATCTGTCATGCAAGTATGTCCTAGGTGTTGCGAACCTAGTAACAAATTATTTCAGTTGTGACCAGAAGGATAAACCAAATGCTGCATGAACGGAAAGTATAATCTCATGCACATTCGTTTCGTGCTTACTGGCGACTCGTCAGTAGGAGCCGGTATTACGCCCTTAACCACTATATATTTGGTCAAAGAATGTGGAATAATAGGACGGTACAATCTCCTAGACGAATGTGTAAACCTGCAATAGTGAAGCTAAAATCATCTAAAGTCTTCGATAATTCGACTTTAACGCTAACTCACACTTTATAATATATATACCGAGTCTGTAAAGGATACTAACACTATGGGTATTGTGTTAGTAACCGATACCAACATTATTGTATCGAAAAGGTACATTGTACTAACCCTACGGTTTCCGACTCGTACTGGAGTAACAGGTGATCAGAAATTGTTGTAATTCTCAATTTCGGTGAACTATAGCATAAATTGATATCCATCAGGTTGGTATCATGTACTGACTCGGCAACCATAGTGTTAGTACCATGATCTTGAATTCGCTGACGATTGTCTTCAGATGGTAGAAAAGGAAGCCTGGCTTTTGAGAGTCATCAATTGCGTTAAAATCACGTCTAGCCATTACGGTCTAAAGTTAAAGGCATAAAAGCGATCGATATTGCCCTTTCAAATTCGTAGCAGAAGATTTTGATAACTGGCGTCCTATTGCCACACGAAAAAATTCATTTATGTCGGATTTATGGTGACTGTTAAGATTTTCTAACGTATTAGCTTTTTGGCTTTTTATTATGGAAATTTGTGCAAACCATTTCGGAATCGCTCTTTTATTTCACTGAGCACTACGTCCAAGTTCTTCAAGTCAGGATAACTGCAGCCCTGCTTAATTTTTCTAAGACTCGGGGGAAGACACACTATAGCTTCCGGTGCGCGAATATCTTTTTAATTGATGTAATCGCTCGACTTGTTGTAGACCATTGACAGCGGAGCATGAGGTAAAATTAATAAAAAGCAAAGTTTATGAGCTAAACTGTTATATATGGCCGAATTACAACGTTCCATCCGAATCGAACTTTCCTATGGAATTTTGGTTGCACTATAGAGAAAATGTTTGAGAACATCAATTTCTAATCCTACTCACCAGACCACCGAAGCAACTCCGGTGATTGGCTGGAACTGCAGGAAGACTAGGCCAGCCATCAATTAGCCGAATAATATTGTTCCAGATATCAGTCACTTGGACATAGCCCACCTTACTCTAACAAACCAAGAGAAAATTGAATGGACGTGCATAAGTGAATGTCCAATGGCTAACAGGGATAAGTGGAGAGGTATCATTATTTATGCCTTTTTGGGTTAAGCACCTCTCGATTCCACCTGGAGGGAGATATAGGCCCAAATTAATTTTATATTATTTTAATGCATTGCATCGTTTTGAGATGAAGTTCCAAGTATCCATTCGAAATTTGTCATTATAATGCATGCACCGTAACATCCTTTGAAGTAATATTGAATCGAAATATTATGGCACGATTTGATTATGCATGTTTTGTTGCTATAAACTAAACATAGCTTGATATAGTAAAAGCAATTTATCAATTAGGCCGTTTCGGACCTGATTAGGTACCCATCAATAAGTTGCCAGAATTTACGCGTCCCGGGTTTGAACCTGGCATAATGTGGTTCAGAGTCTTCCAGTGTATTCATAATGCCAGCAGAAGGAAAGTTAGACCAAGAAGCTTAAGTTTATATATAATTAGAAATTGAATACAATGCCGTCTTTGGATACGTACTGAATGAGCTGAAAAACTCTGAGGCAAATGCTCCATGGAATAGATCTGGTCCGTGGTTACTCTGGCAACTACTGGAAGAATGTCCAATAAGAACAAATCCAATCCAGATGTTACGAAAATTTTAATACATACCGAAAACAAGTTAAATGAAATCAAGCCATTAAATTTAAATATATTGATGAAATTGATTATGATTTTAATGATTGTGAAAACTGATGTGCAAGCACACTGAACATCTAGCAGATATACGTAAATAAAATACTCGATCGTGGCTTAATTAGATAGATATTCAAATATTTTTGTGCCACATTCGCGAAAAGTTCAGCAGGAAATTGTTTTCGAAATTTTTAAGAAATTAATTTTCTTGGTAATTAATTACATATATAACATCTCCACAAGTGTAACACAAGATCTGATCCGGCGGATAAAATTGGCCTTATTAATTGTGTTTTTCAGCATGATAATAAAAACGTTCTTTCAGTAAACGAGATTTTTCTCGATTTTCATTACTTTTCAAGAAAAGGCGACCACGAAAGATCACGAAAATCATATATAATTTCTTGTATGTATAATTTTTAATTTTCACTATTTCCAGGTTTATAATCTGCCAAATTCTTTTTTGAGTTCTTGATGTTTCTTGATGTTGGAATTGTTATCGTGAGTCACATTTTAGACTAACGAAAGCCAGTATTCAAATAATAATTTTTTGCGTTTATATTCAAAAAAATTTTATATTGAAAGTAAAGCAAATTTGTATCCTCATGAGGCAAATTAAAGTTAAACAGAAATCGTTAAAAGAATTAGCTACAAGCAATGTTTAGGTCTCGTGACGTAGGGCTGGAAGTAGTTTGTTTCTTAATGCAAGATGCAGTGATTTGATCGACGTCCGTCGTAATGCCGATCAATATTCAAGCCAAAACCGTTGACTACATGTAGATTTATTATTTTTATTTTAGCTATACCAACAATACTAGTATATATAATTATTATTATATATATATATATATTATATATATATATATATATAAACTTGCCTCATGGTCGTGGAAATTTCCGGTTTCTCCCTAAGCAGCAAGCCATTTCTGGTTTTATCGGTAAAGGTATCAAAAAACCTTACCAGTTAATTTAGAATTAAGATGTAATATTTATTGTGAAGTCTAGAGTTAGGCTTTCATTAATGATTTAGATTTCATGCGAAATTTTTAGGAATGGAGTGCAAGCAAGCATGAAAGCCACGATTGGCAGGTTTCAGCTGCGGAAATAGGCCTGATTTAATATAGTTCCGCAAAATCCGATTCACATGGAAGATATTGTGCGTCCGTCTTGAGCAGCAGACAATCTATATTAAGAAAGATTCAAAATCTCATTAACCTATCAACACTAGAAATGGGCAAAATAGTACTCGTTTTGTAGCTAACATATTTAGCTGCATATGTTCGTACAGTCGTTCCGTTATATCAGCATCATTCTCCTGGTACTACCAGAATACTTAGGGCAGGCGTCTATAAGTACTAGGGTTTATCTTTTAGTCTGCACCAACCGTAACTCCTTAATTAGGAGTCTAGAATGTAAGAATTTCGTTGGCGTCTTAAAACGCAATGCTCTTAGCAGATGGTGCTTTTAATCTATAAGTGCCAGATAATTGAATAGAAGAATGATCCTGAATTCAAATATTCGATTTTCACCAGAAATCGGCACATTGGTAAAACGGGCAATGCTTGTAGGTATCTATGTAAGCGTGTATGTTTGTAGATGTTTCATATATATATATATATATATATATATATATATATATATATATATATATATGTATGTATAAAGGCGTAGTACAGTGCAATATTTTCTAGTTAAAAGTTGTTTACGTTTTTCGATTAAATAAAGAAATATATGTTATATTTATGCGTAATTTTATTATGAATTAGTTCTATACAACATACCTAAAAGGAATAAACCTAATACACAATTGAATCTATATTAATTCTCCGCTACATATAATATCTAACTGTTATAAATTTAATTGAATGATGTCATGATTACCGCCAAATATGATAACTGATATCGATTTAAGCCAGAGTGTATAGATTTTCTAGGTTAACTGGTGATCAGAAATAGTTATAATTCTCAATTTTATTGACGTTTAGCATAAATTAAAATACATTGTTTTCATAACATTTACCGACTCGGCAACCATACTATTGTTACGATGTATATTTTTGGTACCTTGATGTTGGTATCGGGTAATGACATAATGGTCATAGTGTTGGCACCTTTTACGGACTTGGTATATATATTATATACGGTGATTTGGTTTTATATTCGCACTGTCGTAGATTTTAAATGATCTTAACTTCATAACTGCAGGTTTACACAGTCGTTTATAGATTGTACCGTACAATTGTCTCACATTCCTCACCCAAACATATATTGGACATAGGATGTAATGCCGGCTCGTACTGTTGAGTAACTAATAAGCACGAAAAGAATGTGTACGAGATTATACTTTCCGTTCATGCTGTCTTTGACTTATCCTTCTGGTCATATTTGAACAAATTTATTACTACGTGTGCAATAACTATTACGCAATTGCCTAGTTAAAATTATCTCGACTGGACTGCAATGCCTGGTACTTAATGTGGTAAATGTTGAAAAGTAAAGAGAGATAAATTACATGTTTTACATAAATGTGCCAAATATATACGTTACGTGGATGATATCTTCATTGTCCTTAAGAACAAGTCGCAATCACGAACATAGTTTCAAAGCTTCAACAAAGTGCATAAGAAAATCGGTCTCACGTAAGAGCACGAGAAAGTTGATTGTCTGCCATTCTTAGATGTACAATTATAAAAAGAAACTAATGGTAAATTATGTAGAACAATTTACCAATAATTATATAAGCATTATAGCAGTTTTATGTCGTTTCACTATAAATTATCAACAGTTTGTGGCGGCTTTTCAAGAATCGATAGCCTGGTTATTCGAGATTCAAAAGACTGCGAATATAATACAGAAATTGACGATTTAATGTTTAATGGTTATCCTAAACAACTTATTCAATCAATTATTAAAAGGTGTATTAAATAAATACAGAAGAGTGTCAGACCAGAAAAGAAAGCGGTCTGCCTGAATATCCCATTTAAGGGGGATGCAGTTTCCCGAATAGCAAAAAAGAAAGTTGAAGAGGCATTAACATGCACATTTATCGCAACTAAACTACGAGTGTTATTTTTAAGGCCACACTTGCCGTTACCAAAAATAAAAGAGAAACAGCCGTTAATGTCGACATCAAATATTATTGACCAAAATATATGCGCAAGATGCTGATCAACTTACGTAGGCCGATCGACGAGACGGTTAATTACTCGAATGATAGAACATTAAAATGTAAACGCCTGTTTCAAATAAAATTGTGAATACATGTCTGCAACTGTGCAACTCATTGTTGAAACCTCACACGTATGTTCTCTAGAAGTAGCATTAAAAAATAATTACTAAATGCAATAAAATGGAGAGTAAGCCACATACAAAGATTAATGGATAAAAAAATTGCAGCCGGATTTATGCAAGCAGAAGAAGCATGTTCAAGCATTGAGCTTGAACTGGAGGTGACGCACGCAATTGATTGGTTGTTCCCTTATTTCACACACTCTCCATGTTTACATTTTTTAAATCTTGCTTTGCTTTTCAATTAAAAATATAAAGAGATGCTCATTTGTAGATACTTGAGAAGAAAATGAGAAAGAAGCGTTTCTTGTAAGCATAGAAAGGGTACTTTTTATTTATTTATTGTAACAATGGTGGCAGTGCGAGTAATTATATTACTGACTGTTGTATTGGAACAGTGCTGGTATATAGATATTCTACATTTTTTAAAATTATTTAAATGATTGCATAATTATAAAATATCGTGCATATTTAAATTCTGAAAGCACGAGGTGCAAATTTCAGTAGCAATTAGAAAATTTTTACAAGTGTCAGAAAATTGCTTGCCAATAGGGTAATTGCATCTTTATTTGGAGTATATAAACCGATAAAGTATAACTGTTAATTAATTCTTACATGGTCACTTTGGAAGCAGTATTGGATGAATTTGACAAACTGAATAGAAGCTTGTAAGAGGTCGAACTTCAGTATGAATTTTAAATTTTAATGGAAAGTCTGTGACTGAGGGAGAAACAGTGGTTCAAGTGGCGTGAACACAGCCATGTGCATGCATGAATTACTTATTTAAATAAAGATATCGATCTTGGAAAATAAGCAATCTCATTATATATATATATATATATATATATATATATATATATATATATATATATGAGTGTCAGTTTAAACAAAGCATTGAATAATTTGGAAAAGTGGACCTGTTTCGTTCATATAATAACTATTCAAGCATTGTCCAGAATGAATTTTCACGTGTAATTATGTACTAATTTGCGACAACAAATCAAGCTGCATTGAAACCAATCAAATTGGAGCAGAAATAGCTAGGAGACGAACTATGCCGATGAAATTTATTATTTCGCATTGAACCAGTTGCTACTCTGCAGTAAAACTTGATGCATTATGAAAGGCTAATAAATTGATAGCCGCAAATAAATTACCACGAGAAAGGCCATATATTTGCAGAATAATGGGGCTAATAATTAAATGGGTACGTAAGAAATGCCCCTAGTTTGCTGAGCCTGAAGTTGGGACACCCATAATTATTATGCAATAATGGGAAAAGACCAAATTCATCGAGACTTCTCAGAATGCAACAATTACATCATTATCTTGATCCTTCAAATCAAAGGACAGTTATTTGAGATGCAAAAACTGCCGAAAACACCCGTATTCACACACAAGACCTTCAAGTAAAGGAATATGGAATGAGATTGGCGACTCTGATTCGTCATTCTGAAACGAACTTATTCAGTTATAAGCACACCGGAGATGCAAGTGACTTCGTCGGCCATTTTTTGTGCTTCAGCCTAACCATGTTTTAAACTTTAGCTTAACGAAAGTGAGAGAACTTGCAACCCCAGCCTGCCAATCTTTCGTAGTAGAACAACTTCACGAGAACGACGCTCACATTATTTGTCCTCAGGAGGCTTGAGTCGCTGTGATTACTGAACAATGTGCTTCTTTCTGTCCAATCAGAAGGGAGAAAATATTTCTCCTCCATTCCCTACGCGCGCGAATCCGAACCAGTCTCGTTGTGGACTTCCTGCCATGCAGAGCTGTAGGGAAGGCCTTACTTAATTGTAAAGCATCATATATGCATGTTGGAAAGCGCCTAGACAACATATATCTGCTATTTTTTGTGTGTACGTATTAAATGTCAACCAATAGGCTGCAATGATGAAAAACTTAATTTGAAAAGCTACGATATATGACCTTCGAATTTGATAGGTGTGATTTAATCTTAATGATCAAGCCACAATTGGTTGCGCGCGCCATGTGATAACAATTATTTAAACCAAGGTCGCGATCTAGATATAAAACACCATATCGATTATATATCCACGATTTTCAGTATAATTTAAGAATTGTGTAATTTTAGAAAGGTAATTCATCCTGTACACCGGTTTCTTCCTTATTGGGAACAGTTCATGCACTTTGTACTAAGTTATTGTATAACTGAAAAGTTTTTGTAGCGTGCGACAGAGTGTCTCAGTGGTTAGAGCAACAATATCCAAAGCAGACGTGCCCAGTTTCGAGCACTGTTGGTGAAGAGTTCCTGACAAGAACGAAACCAGTCTACTGGATTAATTGTCTTTTATACACAAAAAATATTTAGTTTATATTGACAATGAGTGAGGTGTTTATATTAAGAACGCAACCTTGATGTAAATAATCGTAACAATTGCCGATGTTTCCACTGTTGAGCAAATTTTGTACAGCCTATTTCGCTCTATTCGCTCTGGAATTGACATGTGAAGATTGCACCAGAAATTTTAATTCGTGTCCTCCGCTATAACGTGTTGATGATGAACGATAACTGGCAACAATAACGACTGCATCTCTATACATGGATCTGTAATATCCTGGTAGTAAGGCGATGCTTCTCTTTTGTTCATGACACGAGAGCGATCTACTGATCATCTACTAGCTTTATAAATATATCCCATCGCATTCAATGACCATAGAAATCAATTTTATATTTCGCTCCTGGTGGCTATCCAAATAACACATATACATTCGTAAAACAAAATCTTTTAACAATGCACAGTCATCGTTATAGTAACCCTCTGTATTGTATTCGCCAAAATGAGGTGAATCCTTTATGTGGATTTCTTCAGCGTTATCAACAACCGTTCAAAATGGGCAAACGTTAATGTAACCTAGTGATTTGCATGAAGTATTAATTTGTCTCATAACATTTGCTCCAGATCTCACACCGATGACTGAGAAGCCATATTAGCACCTGCAGCGACGATTTAATAATTACACTAATAAGAAAACAACGAACTGGAATCAGAAAATGCATACGAAATGGCACACACATGCGTACACACACAAGCACACACACACACACGAAAAATTTTTGTTTTCTTAAATTTATTTAAAGTACTAACTTCTTTTGTGTATTTTCCCAAAATTATTTTAGTTTCTGCAGCTTCATAGATAACAGTATTTCGTACATAAAACGAATATAAACTCGTAAATTGTGTGTGTGTGTATGTATGTGTGTGTATGTATGTATGTATGTGTGTGTGTGTGTGTGTGCACCTCTTCACGTGCATTTCTCGATTTCTGTTCGCTTTTTTCTACTGTAAGTACTTAATCCATCTTAATTCTCCTTGCTAGTCATTATTTATTAATCATGTACAATCATGTAGAGCTGCGAGTTTAAATGGCGCTTATCAGGAAAACAAATATAGAGAATTTTTTTTTTAAATTTTGTAAGTCTTTTTAATGCTCGCCTGTTGTCTCCAACAATCTCTTCAGCCTTTCGCTGCTTCTGTCTTCCACTTAAAAAATGTAGTATTCTGGATTTTCAATTTCCTTTTAAAAGAGCAATTAAAGCGATCGGGGCCTCAAAAGAATCTACTACAATACCATGCTTCTACTAAGCCCATTCTAGCTACAGTTCATGGCGTTGTCCACGGCATCTGAAACGCGATGATAGGAGGGCGTGAGCAATCGTTGAATCGTCTCCCGAATAAAACGCTAGAACACAAACGTCGCATATTCCTTTCAATTCGATGAAAATGATGAAAATTTAAGACAAGCTCTTTACCGTGTGTTGCAAGCCTGTTCAAGGGTGTACCAACATAATGGACGCTGATGAAAATAAAATTTGGTTTAATATTGCTAAAGAGTTGGCAGCAGCATTGAAGAGTTACAAATAGTTTGAAATCTATGTATTGAGTTGACGTGTTGACAGAAATGATTCAGCTAAAGGAGTACACGTGATCACGATTTTTGAAGAACAACTCATTATGTATGTACTAGGAGTTGCAAACCTCGTAACTAATTAGTTCAGTTGTGACCAGAAGGATAAAACAAAGGCAGCATGAACGGAAAGTATAATCTCATGCACATTCGTTTCGTGCTTACTGACGACTCATCCGTAGGAGCCGATGTTGCGCCATTTTACCAATATATATTTGAGTGAAGAACGTGGGATTTAACTGTTATAAAATTTATTTGATCGAATAACAGTATTTAACTGTTATACAATAGAATTCTAAAAAATTATCTTTAATCTGCCGCATAAAATAACTACATGACTTGCGACGATGTAATAATTAGATTTTGGTACAAAGTCAAAATGAAAAATGGTTATTTATGTGATGGAATGGGCTTTAAATATGACGATTGTGAGAAATGCCGCTACCAAAAGATGCCTTCCCTTCGGAATTATTGCAATTCGGAGAAATAGAGGACCAGAAGGACCTGTATGACCTTAGTTTTGCAGTTTGGTCGAAAGAATCTACTCCGAATGAGTGGTTATGTGTGGTTTTCGTGCCTGTTCTCAAGTGATGCGATATTAACTCGAAGCATCTAATAATGCAATTTGTTTTACGAAACATGACAACTTGAAAAACACACTCATGTGTTTAAATCAGCGCTTACTTTCGCTGTAAAACTTATTAAGAATACAAGTAAAAATGATGTATGAAAACTCAAGCAGCCTTTTATCGAGCACAATAATACAGATTTCCTAAAATAGCAATTAGCCGGTTCCGGGGATGAAAATTCGATCAAGCTATGAATGAAGTTGAGATCCTCCATGCACAATAACGGTACAATTATGCGCGGCTTTGAAAATTCAATAGATGAAGAAATTTAACGGAGTTTGAAAGCTAATCATGAATTTTTAGAAACTACAACGTCTAAAGCGATATAAAAAGCATTTGACTTAGGAAAGAGTCTAAGTTTCTTAAAAATTAATCGCAAAAAATTGTAATTAATTTAACAGACAAAAAACAATTTTTGGTCGTAGAAATATTTTCATAAACAATAAAACGTGTCCTTTTAATTGGCGGAAGGAAAGCCTGAAATTATGGCTAAATTAATAATGTTGATAGTTAATCTCAAACTTCTGCAATTCTCTCATGTAATAAATGCAATCCTTTATCTTAATCGAATCAATGCTGCATTTTCCAGTGATCTTCTTCCAAACATATTTGATGATGTGTACGGTCAATTCTGTAGGGCAATGTCAAAATTGTTTCCAACTTTTTCGAATTTGGAACCTGTATCGCACACATGGCACGAATTGGTCGTCGTTTCCCTCTTTATTAATGCAATCTTAATAATTGTAGAAACCATTCTGATGTGTACTTGAGTACATTTGCAACAGGGTTGTTTCATTCAATTAATTTTCGCTTTTTCAGTGCTTATCGCGAACGACAAACTAGAATGGATCAGATTGTACTGCACCTATTCCCAGGTTTTATCGATCATATTTTATCCCAATGTAATTACTCGCAAAGCAAAACGTACGTCACTGTCCCAAAAAACCGTCTTTTTAGACTTCACTGACGCGTTTAATCAGTTGATAACGATGAATAATGGAATATGTTATCCAAAAATGATATGCTTTCTAAATTCGCAATACATATGCAAGAGTTCTACCATAACAATTCTGTTAGTGTCGGAAAGAATAGGGAAATAAATTGTACTAATAGTACCAGCAGTGACACACAAAATGTATAAACGTCAATCTAAATATAAAATTTAGATAAAGTATTTTTTAAATATCAGATCTCTGTGAGATTTTGTTTTGCATTTCGTTATTGGTAAGCTATAATGACGGCAGTTCCAAACAAAACGGTCTGCCCAGAATGTTGAAATATAAACGAAAAATATTAATTCGCGGGATTATGATAACTAAGAAAGATTCTAATGTTCACTTCGAGTAACTAATTATATTTTTACCATTTTTACGATATTTAAAATAAGGTATTTATATTTTTGTTAAATTTATATTAACAAAATTATATTTAATAAATATTTTTGTCATTTGCAAAATTAACCATTGTTTAATGTTATCATTTAATATACGAATTGTGTAAGATTTTGTTCGGAATGCATGCTCGTTAAAAACCAAAAAAGCCATTTCAATGTGCAAAGATAAAAAGAAATATTGACAGAATTTATGATCATTTATATCTAACTTTGTACTCAAGTGTTTACAGTTAAAAATATTTATACATTTTTGAAATAATAACTAGACTAGAAAGTAAATGTTATCACAAAAAGTTATATAAAAATAAAACAAAAAAACTAATATTTTAAATTTGCCGTTTAACTGGTGTGCATCGCTCAAATTTAAGAGAAAATTTCAATGATAAGGAGCGTATTATCCTAACCACGTGCCATCCAAAATAACATCGTAATCGAATCTAAGTCGTTAAACTCACATTTTAACCATATGTGAAACCTCCTAAATCGTGTTTCTGCATGCTTATTTTTCAAAGCAAAAAATAAAAAATTTTGTTACATAGTAAATGAAACTGATATGCAAGTCCGTTTCGCGCACAAACCTATATTAACCAGAACCGAGGCGGCTCGGAATGAAACCTGGTAGTATTGGTTCAAAACTATGCAACTCATGGCCAAAGTCATCCCTATTATTGGCTAATATTGGTTGATCTTCATGCCAAAACCTGGTTTATAAGTTAGATTTTACTTGGTTTCAGTTCAATATTTTATTTGATTCGACAAAAATGCAATCAATTCTTTTAACAATGATCGAATTAAATATATATATATATATATATATATATATATATATTTATATATATATATATATATGTAAATATATATATAACTTAAATTTGTTGAAAAAATTCGCGACCTAAATTTGAAAGAGAGGAAAATGGTGTCCCTCGATATAAAGTCACTCTTTACTAGCATTCCAGTAAATAAAACTATAAATATCCTATGTAAATATATACGATCATCAGGAGCGGAAACACTGATAGAAGTGGACGACATGAGAGAACTACTTCTATTATGCACATCCAACGTACAATTCGTATTCCAAGGAGTCTTCTACAGACAAATTGACGGCATAGGTATGGGTAGTCCTCTTGGACCAGTATTGGCAGACATATACATGCACCATTTAGAAACAACTGGTTTAAAACCATTTATCAATGGAGCTCATTTTTACGTGCGCTACGTTGACGATACTTTCATGGTCGTTGAAAAGGATGAAGATACAAATTCACTGCTACATCACATAAACAAGGTAGACCAGGCAATCAAATTTACAATAGAAGAAGAAAAAAACGGATATTTATCCTTTCTAGATGTAGGAATAACGAGAGATGCAGAAGGTACGATCTCAAGGTCAGTTCACCAGAAATCAACCTGGACTGGGCAGTATATCCATTATTTCAGTAGTGTGCCAAGGGCGTACAAAAGGAACCTGATAATAAATTTGGGCACACGAATACCCAGGATTTGTTCATCGAACAACGTTGAATTAGAGCTAAATTGTCTTCGCAAAGCGTTGAGAAATAATGGCTATCCGGACTGGTTCATCGAATACAACTTGAGGCAACGCAGCAAAATCGAGATCAATTTGAAAGAAAAAAACACCTTAGAGATTACCGTTTAGTGTTCCCTTCGAAGGTGATCTTTTCGCTGAGATATTCAAAATAAAAGTTGTTCGAGCAACTAAATATAGTTTCCATCAATACAGGTGAGATTGGTGTTCAACACAACAAAACTGATACGCACAAATGAAAAAGATAGCCTCTCTGTGACGTCAACACCATTGTCTGTATACAACGTGCAACGCTCAGTGCATCGGCACATCAAGAAAGAGGCTCGAAACTAGAATAAATCATCATCCCTCTCAAAAACTATTAAAAAGATGGGCAGATCCTGCACAAAATGAGCAATTTACGAACATTTATTTCTCACAGATCATGCTGTTAATAGTAACAATTTTTAGTTCTGTAAAACGCAAAAACGGAAAAATCTTTCTGGCTTTTGAAGCTATTTTAATTAATAAGCTGAACACCTGTTTGAACGTTCAGAAAGTAATTCAAAAGGAAATTAAATTGGACTGCAACAAAGACATAACGGACAGGCCTCCAAAAATAGCCTACGTTCCAAAAAATAAGACACCCGTCAATCACGAACGCACTTACAATGAAAGCGTTGACACACCACATGACGTTACGCAAAAGAAGTGGTATAAATTGCGTAAAACAAAGATAGACATAGCGAAGAGGAGATTGGTTACGACAAATGTACAGTTGGGATTGGATGAACGAATATATTAAAGAATCCAGAAAGCAGGCAGTAGATACTGGTAGGATTAATATTTATTACTAAATGTTATTACATGGAATAAGCGTTTAAATTTCATATTTTAAAAAATAGTGAAACTTGTAACGATATATATATATATATATATATATATATATATATATATATATATATATATATATATATATATATATATATATATATATATACTTTATAAAGCCATTGCTTTAGCATATTGTACGGTAAATTTTAGGAAAAACAGCATAATTACGAGTCTGGTTATTATGGATAATGGTCAGTTTCTTTCGAGATTATTTATCAGCAATAAAAAAGCTGTCTGTTACATTCATACTGGGATTTTATTTGATGAGGTGAATAACGCACACGAATTTAAGTTAAACAGAAAATTAAACTAGTTCTCACTCAGTAAATAAAGTATAAATAAAGAATGGATATAACTGAAAGATTATAAATAGTTGCTTAATAGGTTCGGAATAATGTTGTCATTATTAATTATTTAATTTGTTGTCTTTATCTAAAATATATTGTGAGTAATATATATATATATATATATATATATATATATATATATATAATCAAAATCTTGCTACAAATATTCAATTCAACATGATTTCACTTGCAGTTACGTTATCATATTTAATATGATAGAATTATAATTACTCATTTAAACTTTACTTCTAAAGAGAAAACCGTCTCGAATTAAAAAAAAGTCTACCCACAAACATAAACTAGTACAAAACATGAAATTTATTCTGCCAAACGGAAGAGATTATTATAGTCAACGTTGCGATCTTAATATAAACAACTGACCCATTAAGTACATACAATTGTCAGTATAAACTAAGTATTGTATAATGTAGAAAAGCCAATTCATCCAGTAGACCGGTTTCGTCCTTATTGGGAACTCTTCACGTACTAGCCAGAATCTGCTGTGGATAGGGCTCGAATCTGGACAAATCTGTTTCGGAATCTGGTGCTCTTACAACTGGGCCAACTTGCCGCACACCACGCATACTTTTTATTAACGTTATAACTAACTTAATTCGGTTAGTCATTTTTTCTTTTTAGGTGGATCTCTTATGAAATCCATTAAGACCCAAAATTCCAACTAACCATCCCCATTATGTCATTATTGAACAGACACCATACTACTTAGTCAAGTGGTATTGAAATGAACATTTCTGTAATTAAACGTACATTGGTTGCGTCGGCGGTGATAACAATTATTATAATCAAGGTTTCGATTTGGATATAAGTACATACATTTGTCAGATTAAATTAAGAATTATATAGTGTAGAAAAGGCAATTCATCCAGTAGACCGGTTTCGTTTTTATTGAGAACTCATCACACTCTGCATCTACACTATACATGAAATGCCACATGGACCTCACCCCTGAGGAAATAAAAAATTAATAAAAACAACAGTTTATGAATATCTGAAAATTGCATACAGAGTGCGCTAGAAATGTCACAGTGTATAAGTTTCCTGTCTCCAATTCAATTGGACCCGATTTTTATCCAGGTCCGCTGCAAATGCTCAACATTTCTTGAAGGATCCCAAGTAGAAAGAACCAGTCACTCGGAAGAATTTCTTGTACTGCTTTATGCAAAGGATATTTGAAAATGACAAAATGTTATTTAGTAAAATTCCGGCGACAAACATACAATTATATCTTCCTACTCAATTCTGCATGCTGTCTGTTCTACGAAGAAAGATTCTCGGTGGCTATTTGCAACATTCGTTTAAAAGGGATACCAAATAGGTTACAAGAATAAAGCGTTATAGGTATAACTGAAAAATTATAAGACCAAAATTTTCGTTTAATGTGTGGCACGGATGGTGCAATTAATAGAGTCTCAGATTCCGAAACATATCTACCTAGATTTGAGCCCCATTCACGGCAAAATTCTGGACAGTAATTGACGAGTTCCAAACGGAGACTAAATCGGACTAGTAGATGGATTATTTAAATCAAGGAAGCTGTCTTAGAATAAACACAAGTCCCATTGAATATGCAATTTTATAGTGAAAACGGAACCTTATATAATTTCGAAAAGGCATTTCGGCTGGTAGACTGGTTTCGATCTTGTTGGTAACTCTTCGGGTACAGTCCAGAATTTTTCCATATTTGAGCATGTCTGATACAGAGTCCATACAATGCGCAAACATACCGCACGCCAAACACCATTTCCAGTTATATACTAATTTACGTTATCAGTTGCTTATCAAATTATGCATTGTTAGGTGCTGCTAATGATGATCAAGATGATGTTTGGGCATTTTTTTCCTACTTAAATTAGTTTCCAGTCCAGTTGAATGTATGCTGATTAAGCTTGGACGGATGTTCAGGTGTTGCCGTTCTTTCGAATATTATTGATCATTATCGTGATTTGTAGCCAGTCAAATAATTAGTGCAGGTGCTTACTGATAATTAGCAAAGTCTCATCATAAAGCTTCGCAATTTCATTATCTTGTTTTCGGAGCAAATCCTCTTCATTCTTTTTAACAGTTTTTCTTTAATTTCAATTGTAAAATTTTAGTCCATTACTGTTCTTATGGATGCATTCAACGTAGATTTTCTATGTATTGCTTACGTGAAGTCACCATTTGCCTATCGAGTGATTTTTATGTCTAAGAATATACACGTGTTGCATTTCAGTATCTTGAAACTTTCACTAAAAGTGACCATTGAAAAACTTTTCAAAGAGTGAATTAGGCAATTTTTCAGGCTTCATTGATCAAAATTAGCCTTGAAAGGTGCAATGCAGATTTCCGTAGCTCCAGGTTTGAACTGTTGGAAAAATTAACCTTCAACGATAAATATTACCTTCATTATACATGCGCATACAAGATGATGAAATCATTACTGTCGGAGTTTGCTCAGACCAATTTAGAATTTGAAATTTTTATCCAGGTGTTCTTATCGGTTTTCAGTGCACGTCATTGAAAATGAAAATCATTTCGACATTGTTTTGATAAAAAAATTGATTTTTATTAAAATACTTGATGATTAATTTTTTCTATTTATTGCCTTGATATCATTTCGTTTATAAAATAGAATCCCAAGCATCAATAATTGAATGATCGATGCTTCATTGTTTATTATTAACAATAAACATGCTGTCGATTATTCAAGAGTTTTCCATAAAAAAACTGTGTATTATTTAAATGCAAGTAACTCTAGACAGATAATTCAAGAGCGGTATCAATTTTTACCTGCAAGAAATTTAAAAAAATTATTATACCCAGATTTTTTAGTGCCAGACATTCTCAGTAATTAATCTCATTAAATTGTGCCTTCTATTATG